>JASANA010007394.1:0-81802 GCA_030248095.1 Ptycholaimellus sp. GST1_10 | reverse complement strand
CAGGTGAAAACCAAAATCTCTTCCCTGCTGGCGCTAATTTAGAGATAATTGAAGTTTATAAATTGGGCGCAAATTTTGGGTGCACATTTTTGGAAACCTCAGAGGGGCAACTACATCAGAGCCATATACGATATGTCTGCTCTACAATAGGTATGAAAGAGCATAAACGAACTGGTTTTAGTTGAATTAATAAGCCATTTATCGTAGTATTTGCAGTGTCTTTCTGCTTTAACAGCTTCCCTGCGTTCAGCCCTTTGCAAGCCTAAAAGTGTAAACTAATAAAAATGATGTTTAGTTTCAAATGGCAAGTATTCCCAAGGCCCAACAACACCTAGATTTAAATGGAGAATCGAGTTTTGGACGACTGCATCTCACGAGTTTGAATTATAAATCCCCATATCTGACAAATCGGTTTTTGGTATTGACCCCATTATCAAATTGTATTAGTTTTTCATGGACAGATTAAGAAAAATTCCAAGTTTTTTTCCTCTGACAGCAAATCTTAGACTCATTAAAAGTCTTTATAAATGCTGATAATTAGATAACTTTAAGTTGATCAACGCAGCGTGAAATCTATTGAGGGATTTTTTAAAATATGATAAATATCTGGTACCTTCGGCATCAGCAGCCCCCCCATTTTCGACATGCATGGGTGACAGACATGAATACAGCTCGTTTACGTACCTGTTTTTTTGTTGATAATAAATGTACTTAGATATTGTGCGTTTTCGGTTATAGCCTTTGAAGCAGAATAATCAGTAATAATTTAACTTTTTTTCTGATGACTGCGCTTTGGCAGTTAATTGTGGAAACAAACTGTCTTTGAGCAAGTTTCATAATTCGTGTCCTTGCCAATGCTTTTGTTTGTTGGTGGGGGGGCGTTGTGTCCGCTGTTGGGTGTTTTTGAGGTTATGGTTTTAATTGGAGGTGGGGGATTTTGTTTTCTTAATTGGGACATTATGTTTGGGGGCCATACGCATAAAGTAGCATAAAGGGGTGGGGGCTGACGTCTCTACCCTCCGTTTTACACTGAAAACGACTAGTGCTATTGTTTGTATAAGTGCCTATGCCTAAGCTTGCTTACTATGTATAAAAGGAGAATGGGCGTTTTGCTGCTAGAAGATTGAGACTAAGTGTGGGGAGAAATGATGCCGGCAATCCAGGTTTTGCCAAAAAAGATGATTTTGAGCCAAATTTTTTTTAGCAATTTTTGCCTATGTTATAAATAGGGAAAAATCAACTTCTAATCAAAAATTTTGCTTTGTCATCGCCATTTTCCTTTTATATTAACAAAATGACGAAGATGTGAAATAAAAAAGATAGGCTTGGTATTAGCCTGATTTTTGAGCATTTTTAGTAATCCAGTTTTTTTGTGCCCAAAAGTGCAAAGCGGGTTTTTTGAAAAAATCTTGTTTTTTGGGAAAAAATCGTGTCGTTTTGTAAGGGTGCTGAAAGGCAGGTGGGAAACAGTGGATGGGTTTTTGGGAGGGGAGGTGTGGAGAGGTTTTGTGGAATTTGGGTTTTGTGGGGGAGGCTGTTTGGAATCAGATGCTCTGTCTTCGTCAAGTGCTGATGAGATTTTGAAAGTTTCTAGAAGTTTTCAGTGGGCCCCTTTCCAGGGAGTAAGACTAGCTTCTCCATCCTGGAGTGGACTAGCGCAATGAACCTGTTAAATTTTTAACTCAACATTGTTTATAAATTAAATCAAAATTTCTCACGATTTTGTCCCACCTTGTCTATTTCTTTTTGATGAGTGACAATTCATAAGAGGTTCATGCTGTAGCATTTTACTCTTGTGGTTATATCTTGAAGTTGCTTTTAGATTTTTTTGATACATTCATTATTTCATGATTTATTATCAAAAACCTAAAATCTTGATGTTTCAAAAATTCGAACACCCATAAATTCCTGGTTCTTTAATAAACACAGCTTAATTTTGGCAGATAAGTTTTCTGCAGCGGTATCTTGAAGCAGTTGAAAGGAATTATTGCTTAGCTTTTTACTTGGAACAAAGGCCGCGCATCTTGGCAACAGCCGAGAATACCTTGTTTGATCATCCCCTTTTTGCGCGGCCGCAGGCCGCCTGCCGCAAAGGGCAGGGCAGCCATAGCTCCGGAGGCCGTAGGGCATGGGTGCGGAGGCCTCGGAGCATAGCCTAGCATGCGAAGCATGCTAGGCAAAGCGTAGGGGCCGTAGCACCCGTGCCCAGAGGTGTGGTACCGCAGTGTACCCATATATATATATATATATATATATATATATATATATATATCATCATCACCATATATAAAGCAGGAGCCTGTCCTGTTAGTGGACACGGCGCGCACTCCAACTACAACAGCTGCAGGGAAAGTGAAGATGTTTTTGGGTAAATCAGGGTTGGGGAAGACGATGGAGGTGGTGAGAGCTTGCACCGATCACAAGACCATGCTTAAAACGTTGAAAATGTAAGTTTTTCCAATGTTTTGAAGCTGCGCAGTTTTGGGAGGCTACCCAATCTGACTAAGTTTTAGCAATTACTCATATATTTTCCATGAACTTTGGCTAACCACTCAATCACCGGCTACCTAACCTTCTTGGGTTGGGTGCCTAATCTTTGAATTCCCTCGAGGACAGCCAGGTGTTTGCTGCGGCATTCATTTGGTGTGGCTGTTCTTTGGACACTTGGTGGGGTTTCCTAAAAGAGTCATAAGACCACAAAAGAGGCTGAAGCATGAAAAAAGCTGAGCACCCGTGTAGCGGGACCCACGCAGCCCAAATACAATTCTTCCAATCCATTTGCCTTCTTCTTTCACCATATTTCCCCCCAGCCGTTTGCCCCATTTAACCTTTTCTGCAAATTAATTTCTAAACAAATCCTTGTTATCAAATTTTAATCATCATGCTAAAAAACTTTATATACTATATTTCGATTTTTTCATGGGGTAAAAATCATAAAAAAGCATTTTTATTAATTTGCACTTATCACTTACTTACTTCTTCCCAGAGGCGGAAAAAATGGAATTATTGGAAAACCTCCAAAAATCACCAATATTGTTTAAACCCCCAATATAATTTTTATGGTGGCTTTTTAATAAATACAAATTGTATTAAGCGCGCTAAAGTGACAGCGTCAGCATTATTTTGTTATTTTGTTGTTATTGGGCTTGCGCGAGCGGAGCGTTAGCGGAGCGGTAGCGCCAAGCCCCTCTTATCGAGTAACACAACCAATTGCAGCTTTCCCAAAGTTTGGCAGGCTGTAGCTTGTCACACCGGAGAACGCTGCAAATAGGCTCAATCGATGCGCCGTGGTCAAATTGTGGGGGGTCCTCTTTAGACAAAAATTTTTTAGAGCCTTTTTAAAAAAGTTATTTCCAAAAAACTTTTTTAAAAAAATGTCCGGTGTCCGGGCGCACACCGACCGACCGACCGACCATCCGACCGTACGTCCAGCAAGTGTTGCAGACACTTGGGCAACATCTGGGGTGTGCATCTCAACGGTTCTAGGGTAAATCGATGCCATTGAGTGTCATGGCACCCCTAGTTTCTGCATTTTCCGCGTTTTTTAGGTCGAAACATCAACTTTTTGGGTAAAAATTCAGTTTTTTGGGGGTTTTTTGCATGTTTTTCAATTCCAGCTCTATATTTATGCTTTTTACAGGGTTTTTCGCCAAAATAACAGCGCCATATAGGTAATTTTGAACGTAGATTACGATGGTGGCACCCGTTGTTTACTTGGTCTCCTTGGGCTTGCACGAGGCCGTGGTGAACAAGCAGGTCATCATCAACTTCATTTTGAGGAATTGTAAATGGTTTTTGGTCTAAAATTAGCGCCATATAGGTAACTTTGCACGTAGAATACGATTATGGCGCCCGCTTCCTTCTATCTGGTCTTCATGAGCTTCCACTAGGCCGTGGTGAACAAGCAGGTCATCACCAACTTCATATTGAGGCATTGTAAATGGTTTTTGGTCTAAAAAACAGCACCATATAGGTAACTTTGCTCGTAGAATAGGATTGTGGCGCCAGTTTACTTCTATCTGGTCTTCATGGGCTTCCATTAGGCCGTGGTGAACAAGCAGGTCATCACCAACTTCGTCTTGAGGCATTCTAAAGGGTTGTTGTGCCTACAAATAGCATCATATAAGTAATTTTGGACGTAGATTATGATCCTGGCAGCCCTTTGCTTCTAGCTGGTCTCCATGGGCTTGCACTAGGCCGTGGTGAACAAGCAGCCCATCATCAACTTCATCTGGAGGCATATTAAAGGGTTTTTGACCCTACAATTAGCATCATATAGGTAATTTGGGATGAAGATTATGGTATGTTTTTCATGGGCTTCCACCTGGCCATGGTGAACAAGCAGCTGATCACCAACCCCATCTTCGTCTCCATGCATAGGGGCCTTGCCCCTGTATAAAGTGGATGAAATTATTATATAGTGGGTTATACTAACCCAAAAAGTATCTCTTATCTATATTTTACCTGCGATTGAAGTAGGGGAAATTTTTTATTTAGCTTAATTTGAATTCTACTTTCAACTGAAGTGGATGAAATTTTTTCTTAGCAAGAAAATAAGTTTTATATCTTAGAGTGTGAACTTTGTGCACTGTAAAATTATCGTCAGTCCAATGTAAAACTTGATTAATTAATAATAAGATAGCACCTGGCCAAAATACTAATATATATATAAAATCTGAGCTCCTGAAAAAGTAAAATGTATAAAAAATTATGCATAGCAAAAAAATTTTAACTGTCTCTGCTACCTATCTCCATTGCAATTAATTGCAATTGGTTATAAAAATATGCCTTGGTCTAATTCTATGTACATATTTTGAACTTGAGAAAAATTATATTTCAACTAATGGATAAATTCTGCAAAAAATTTGGGAGCCAACTAAATTTTTACCAAATCGATTGCCATTAAAGTAAGGTGCTCTCTTATCATTAATTAATCAAGTTTTACATTGGACTGACAATAATTTTACAGTGCACAAAGTTCACACTCTAAGATATAAAACTTATTTTCTTGCTAAGAAAAAATTTCATCCACTTCAGTTGCAAGTAGAATTCAAATTAAGCTAAATAAAAAATTTCCCCTACTTCAATCGCAGGTAAAATATAGATAAGAGATACTTTTTGGGTTAGTATAACCCACTATATAATAATTTTGTTTAATATCTCCTCAATGATATTTGAGTGCAATTATTGCCCTAAATTATTTTTGACCGTGGAGCGGCCCGAAGGGCCGCTCCGCAGTCTATAGAGATTACTAAACTTTTGTCCTCATATATATATATATGTCTGGAAATGCTGGGAACGGGCGAATTCTCAACAGATTTTGACAAACTTTTTTTTTCCAGAAAGGTAATGCTATTTTAGGAAGATCTGGAGGGGTAGACCCGGAATTTGAATTTTGAAACATTACTTTTTTGGGTAGAAAGGTTGAAAAATAGGGTATGTTGAGAAATGGCGAATTCTCAACGGATTTGGACAAACTTTTTTTTTGCTGAAAGGTAATGACATTTTAGAAAGATCTGAATGGGTGGAACTGGTCCCGGAGCATTTGAAACATTACTTTTTTGGGTAGAAAGGTTGAAAAATAGGGTATGTTGAGAAATGGCGAATTCTCAACGGATTTGGACAAACTTTTTTTTTGCTGAAAGGTAATGACATTTTAGAAAGATCTGGAGGGGTAGACCCGGAATTTGAACACTTGAAACATTACTTTTTTGGGTAGAAAGGTTGAAAAATAGGGTATGTTGAGAAATGGCGATTTCTCAACGGATTTGGACAAACTTTTTTTTGCTGAAAGGTAAAGACATTTTAGAAAGATCTGAATGGGCGGTATTGGTCCCAGAGCATTTGAAACATTACTTTTTTGGGTAGAAAGGTTGAAAAATAGGGTAATTTGAGAAATGTCGAATTCTCAACGGATTTGGACAAACTTTTATGCTGAAAGGTAATGACATTTAGAAAGATCTTAATGGGTGGAACTGGCCCCAGATCATTTGAAACATTACTTTTGCTGCTAAGGAAGTTGTGGGCTGCGAAGCTCCGCGGTCACCTATTGCCCTCTGCGCCATATACTTGTTAGTATAAACATTATCATCAAAATAAAGGGCTCTCTCCCAGAATCTCCCCTCCTTTTTGCCCCACCCTCCGAAGAATCCTCCCACTGAATAAGCCCTCAAATTTAAAGGTTCTTTAAACGTGTTTTAATGCATCAAAACTAATTATTTTCGTGTCCATCTGCCCCCCCCCCAAAACGTATCCAACTACCCCCCCCCCCCCAATGAAAACTTATCCAACAATGAAAACTTATCCAACTACCCTCCACAAATGAAATCTGCAATTATCCCCCCAAGGTTAAAGGTGCTTTAAGCATGTTAAAACGCATCAAAACTTTTTTCGAGTCCAACTTCCCCCCTTCACCCAAATAAAACATTCAACTATACCCCCAAATGTAATCGTATCCAATTACACCCACACCCCAATATATAAAATTTCTTTAATCTTTTTAAAACTCATTAAATCAATTTTTGAGTCCCACTGTCCCCCCAAGTAAAAAAGCATTCAACTATTACTCCAAAATGAACACTTATCCAATCAGCCCCCAATTGTAAATTTATCCAAAAAAACCCAAAATGAAATCATACCCAATTATACCCACTAAGATTTTCCAACTGTTCCCCCCTCAAAAAACTTTCCAACCCCCCCCCCAAATTGCAAAACATAGCTATTACTAGATGGCATAGGCTTAGGTTTAGGTGTAGGATTAGGCTTAGACTTAGCAGGAGTTGAGCATCTTGAAACGGTAACCTATGGATGTTGAGGAGGTAGTCCTCCGAGGGGGCCACGCTCATTGAGGGGCTCTCATGGAGGGGGGGGGCGGCAAACGTGATGGGGGGGGTAGTGGGAATCAGCCAAATAAATAGTAGTAAAACTCTTAATGCAGCCGGCTTTTTATTACACATATTATAAGAAATTCTGGTCATTAATAATTTCTGTAGCTGGTTCCATATAGTCGCCGTAGGCGACGGCGAAGCTTAACCTAGTCTTATATAATACGGGTGATGCCATTTTGGGAGGGGTCTTTGGGCTACCTGGATTCTTTACTGATAGTGACATATGATAGCTCTATGTATGGCTCTTGACGAGTTATGCAATATTTTTTGGGGTGCTCCATGCATGGAAAAATTTAAAAACATGAAATAATTGAAAACGTGCCGATTTTTGCCATTTTTGGCCATTTTTTGACTTTGAAACTTCATAGCTCCTCCATTTTTTAACTTTTTCTGTCGGACTTTTTTTTAAATTAAAGCTACAACAGTTTTGCTTACAACCCAGCTGTTAACTTCCAAACTTTTAAATAAAATTTTAGAAAGACATTGGATTGACTGATGCCACTTTTTTGATTTCTGGCCTACCCAGGAGCCTGATGTCTTTAGGATGAATTAAGTAATTCTTCAAAGCACAGCTAAGGCAAGGGATAGCATGGTCCGGAACAAACTGATAGATGTAGACCTTGAGAATTTGCTTTTGCATTATCTCGACTTTTTGTATCCTGCATAATAGCCCAATATGTAATAAAGCAGTCTTCACATGGTGCAAATATAATTCATTTGACATTCTAATTATGCATACATATGGAAATCTCTTTTACAGATGGTCATATATTTTGCAAGATTTGGAGGGCGTTAACTGTTTGCATAATTTTTACCTGAAGGTGGCCGCGCGAAGCGCGGCCACTCATCTATATTACTAGTATATATATATATATATATATATATATATATATATATATATATGCGAAATTGGCTGAATTTTTGCATGAAGTTCTGTCTGGGTGGTGGCTCAGGACGTTTTTTTGCGCTTGGCGTAATTTGGTTTCTTCTTGATTTATTGTCAAAAAACCTCGAAAATTGGGGCCTCAAAATTCGAAAATATTTCGAAAAAGTGCATTTAATTTATATTAATAGTATAATTTTATTAATTAAACACCTCAGAAATCAATTTTTCATAATGGACATCACAGGACATTCAGAAGGACATGATTTGTTTCATAATATGTTTACAAATGCTTTTTAAAAATAGGCTAAAATGAAACATGACAACCTGCCAATATTCAAGGCCGCGCATCTATTGGCGGCAGCCGATATTACCTTGTTAAAATAACAAAATCTTAATTTTGTGGTATTGCTCAACTCCAATTTTTTATATTTTTTTGTAGACGTGCCCATGTCAGCCAGCTGCTCGCCCTATCCGAAAAATACACCGATAAAATACATTCCGACAACTTCTACTGGTCAACAGCGAAAGATTTCTTGCACCAATTCTGCTTGGACTGGAAGCATGACTATTCTTGTTTCATTTTCATTGCTTGTTTCTGGTTTCATCAGATGAAGACTAGAGGCTAATTCTAATTACTGCTAGTACAACGGGGTTCATTTAGACAAAGTGGCTGAACCTGTGCATGAGGTGAACTGCCACCCCTTCTGATTTCTAGAACAAATTAGAAGGGGTGGCAGTTCACACCATGAGTTCAGCCAATTTGTGTGAATGGACCCCTTGTTATTCCAGTTTATCGCAAAATTTCCATGTCATACCAGTTTATCTCAATATTTAGGAGGTAGTTTACGAGAAAATTGTTTCCATGCCATGCATCTTAAAACCCTGTAAAAATTTGAAGCTAGCCAGAAACATTGAGCTATCAAGAAAGCATACCTCAATGTTTCAACCACTGTTGCCGCCGGATATAACGGCTAATATTCGAATACAGTTATATAGATGTTGTATCGGCACTACAAGCCAAACAATTGCCGGTTAGGCAGTATATTAGACGTTATATTAGACGGTAAACGGTATATTAGACGGTAATTTGAAGCTCTATCAATTTTTCGGCAACACATCCAATCTTCCTTTTGAGTGTGACCGGGGGGAATGGAAGACGATGGCTGGGTATGCGGCAGCACATATGTCGATACCCTGTGTTTGTCTGTCAGCATTGCCGCCAGCAGAGCTGACCAAGTACCAGATTACGATATTAGAAAGCGTCCAAACTCGATTCTCTTGCCGCGGCAACAGCGCTTTTTACGGTCATGTCATATTTTTCCTGCTCCTCCGTCCTTATTTGTTTCATTTGCCAGATGATGCAGCCGACCAGCTCATTTACAAACTAGAATTTTTGTGCGAGATCTGCCTTTTGGTCTGGAATAGAACAGTAACAACATCTTGGGGTCCAAAAGTTCGCCTTGCCGGCCCCTACAAGCTTCCAGTCTGCGTTCCATGTCCTTTGCTTATTTCTGCAATGATGGCATGAGTCAAATGAAATGTGCTTATGAGATTGTCCGCTCCTGCGGAAGAGGGGAGAACTGCTGAAGGAAGTCCCTGCCTCAATCGCAGGCAAGAGTCGCTCAGTTTCCTGCAAGCGTCAACGACGGACAACCACGATTGAGGTGAGTTGTTTATCGAGGGCCTAGTTTTACTTGACTGAAAAACAAGGAGCAGCCATTTGGGTGATTATGATCACGACAAGTGTATTGAGTCAAAAGCATTAAATTGATCGAATTCTTTCGTGTGCTATTAACTTTCACAGCACTGATGTTGTCGTACAAAGATAGAACGATAATTTGTGTCCTCAACTTTGATATGAATTCCAGTGCAAAAAGAGCAGGAGGCGAGGTGGACAAGCGACTTGGCGCCGAGCGGACGGATCTGAAGTAGAGCTTACCACAATCTGTCAGCGGCCGACCACCACTGCACTCTCCAGCAGCACCCGGAAAGGTATACACATTTTACTTCCAAACTAATCTAATCTTCGTTTCTCAATGTTTGTCTAGATGCTCTATTTGTATGTCTCTGTTCGAATGCTGCAATGAAATGTGACCAGAAAGAAAGAGCAATAAAGAACTTGGACATTGATGCACATTTGCTGTGATAAGAAGAGCAAGCAGCATATCTGGGCGGACAACTTTAATGGCAATAATCGCAAAAAAATAAGACGAATACGAGTATTTAAACTGAAGCAACAAATCGATCAAACTCTGTATGCTCGGAACGTAGTAAGCTGACAAACTTAGCCACTACAACAAATATTGGCTCTCACGAGCGTGTTCTCCAGCTGCAATGCCTGATATGGGGATATGTAGGAGCGCTAGAAAGAGAATAGACTGTTTCGACTATTGCTAGGGTGATTTAGGCAAGGTTCATCATTTCGTAGTTGGGGCTGCACTTCCATGTTGTCTGCTCCAGGAGCATCGTCCTACCCACATTTTCCGGGCCTAGAATTGGGCTGGTGCGAGGGAGCGCAGTGACCATCAGCGCCCAGCCCCTCTTTTCGACCCAGGTGTATGTTTTGAGAGTTATTGCCAGATCATAAAATTGATAAGAGTTTTTCTCAGGCCAGCCAGCACGGATTAAACTGATTTTGGCTGCAGTGGAAAGGGCAACATCAAATTATGGGAGGTACTCGCGAAAAGCTGCATATAAGTTAAGATTTGATAGAGAAAATCGCAAAACAAAAGTGCCGCACGAACTCCTTCCCTTCCCTTCTTCCCTTCCCTTCCCTTCTTCGCATCTACTCCATGAACGGGTGTAGGTATTTTCTCGCCACTGCGCAGTTTTAACCAAATATTTTATGAGTAGGCCTTTAGAATGCACATAAGTGGTGTAGTGGCAAAATCGTAGGCCAAACGTCAGACTTGAAGGTTCAAGTCCTATGCGAAGTATTTTATTTATTTAATAAATTTTTGAATTTTTTAAAGTTGATAAAATAACTGGTACCATCGGCAAGCTAAAAGAAATGCTCTGTTCTCCCAAATTCAAGCTTGGAAATTAATCTTCTTCAAACTTTTTCAATTAATTTTATTTTTCTATATTTAAACTTGAGGAAGCCAAACGGCAAAGTCAAGCCAAAAGCTCTTTTCTCCCGAAAATAAATTGCCCAGATTAAAAAACCATGGAAATTTCCCATTAATTTTCATTGTTTGCCAGTAATTTTGCAATGTATTTCTCATTTTAAAAACTTTTTTCAAAAATTTACTAAAGTATTTATTACATATTTATTTCTGTAATTAAAAATAAACTAAAATATAAAAAACAACAATAAAGGGTGTTGACATAATTCTTTTCAATTCCTTTTTGTATGTTTAAAGTTGAGGAAATAACTGGTACCATCGGCAAGCCGAAAGAAAGCTCTTTTCTCCTGAAAAAATCGATTGCCCCGAGTGTAAAGCCAAAGAAATTGCCCTAATACTAGCGGAATCTGCTTGTGGGGCATTTGCATTTTTTTTTCGCGCGCAGTTCCAGGGCGAAAAAAGCTCAGGAAAAGAGCCCTGGAACTGCGCGCGAAAAAAAAATGCAAATGCCCCACAAGCAGATTCCGCTAGTATTAGGGCAATTTCTTTGGCTTTACACTCGGGGCAATCGATTTTTTCAGGAGAAAAGAGCTTTCTTTCGGCTTGCCGATGGTACCAGTTATTTTTAAATTCTAGGCAAATGACATTTTTATTTAAAAATTTTAAATTTCAAATTTTATAATTCAATTGTGCTTCCCGTGCATATGAAATGCTCGTCTCACTCGAACAGAGACTTCCCGTACAAGAAAGCGACTTAGCCGCAAATTGGACACCAGTTTTGTTTGGTGCCAAGCAAAATAATCTAAATAAAAGATGGCGATGGCTTGTTCCCTTAGCATTTTTGGCAAAAGACAATTAATCTCCTCCTTCTTCATTTTATTTACTTTCATGTTCCAAGCTTGCATCTTACCTCTGAGGCACTGGCTTTGGAAAAGTGGACCAAAAACTAACCCAGTTCACGGATACATCATATAATTAGTATTCAAAAATTTGTTTGCCGCCAACACACTCATAGAGCCTGGCTGAAATTGCGAATGGATCACCCATTGCTATAAAGCGCAAGTTAGTTTGCGCTTCAATCAATTGCTGTTTCAAAGAAGAAGGGCTTCGTTTGAAGTTAGTTTTACGTGAAACATTTATCTGGTGAAAACTATGCAACTAACAATTGCTTGTTTATATCTAATTGGAAGTAACCTACTTCAATTTAGCCAAGCCGATACTTTCGAAAGAACTGTGCGCAAAATAAAAGCCCAGGTTAAATTTCATTTGAGGTTTGGGCATGATTTATCAAAAGCCTAAAAATGATTGACAAAAAATAAAAAAGTGATTTTAATTTTTTGTGGCAACAACATTTTTAGATTTTAGAGAAATGCTCTAAAATGTCAAATCGTTTTAGGAGACTACCATAAGAAATGATGCGGATCAAGTTGTTGAACAGTTAAAAACTAGTCTAAGCTGCATAATTGAGCCTTTTTTGCTCAAACAGCAGACAAAACTTACAAATAACGACAGGTTACCTTATTTGCGTTGCTCGTGGTAGTGTGATGTTCCTTCTATTTTTTAAAAGACCCTACATCTTTTGGTAAACTACCATTTAGCAACACGGTTGCCATGCATGCACATAATAACGAAATTATAATTTTAGTGTCATCCATTTCTTCTAGTTGAAACTGTTTCGATGACGATTGCGTTTCATTCTTAATTGCGCGTGAAAAAATCGGCCAACAGATTCATTCCACTAGGAGTAGATGTATTTCTTTGACTTTAAACTCGGGGCATTCGATTTTTTCATTTTGGTACCAGTTTGGTACTGATGGCACCAGCTATTTCTTTCCCTTTTTTAGATAAAAATGCAAATGAGAAATTTTGTAATCGTGAACCGTCATAAAGATCTAAACTAATGCGATAAACTTTCAGATATTGGGGCTGTGCGAGCGGAGCGTAAGCACAGTCCCCTCTTAGCCAAAGAACAACCCTATTACGGCTTTTGAAAATATGACTGTCTGCCAAATATTCCGTGGGCATGTTACAGAGCTGTGAGTAGGCTCAACTGACGCAGCAGACACAGAGCTTTAATTAAAAATAAAGTTTGCCAAATTTGGTTGAGAATTGGGCGTGTTATGGCCAAAAAACTTTTTAAAAAGTGTCCGTCCATTATCCATGACTAACTTTTTGTCTGTATTTAAATGTGAGTATCTGGAATTGCTGGGAACGGCCAAATTCTCAACCAATTAAATAAACTTTTTTTCTGGAAAGCTATTATCCGGCGTTACGATTCTGGCAGGGTGGAAGTGGGCCCGGACTAGTAGAAACATTACAATTTTGAGTAGAAAACTTTTGTCTAAAAATCTCTATTTGGGAATGTAGCAGCTGAACTGTTTATATTTGAACAGAAGACTTAAGAGGCGGTTTGCGAGAGGATTCAGAGGGGGTATTCCACTTAGCAAAAATCGAAGGTTAGAGCTGGGAATCGTAATTAGGCCATGGTTTTGGTCCATTTAGTTGTGATCTCAGCCCAACAAACCCTGATCCAAAATATTGCTTAATTGCAGAGAAATGACCATTTTTCTAACACCTACTTTTTTGACCTCTGCATGACCAAAAAATCGATTTTTGGCCAATTTCAACCAAGATTTTTTGACCAACCCTAGACTATTATATATCAATCGAACCGCAAAACTATAACAAAATTCATGGTGACAATGATTTGTCCCATAAGAAAAATTTTTTCAATTGATTTTTCAAAAAACCGATTTTCGCATTTTGCAATTTTGGGCACAAAAAAACTGATTACTAAAAATGCTCAAAAAATTCAAGGCTAAGACCTAGCCTATCTTTTTATTCACATTCTTGCCGTCATTTTGGTATATATAAAGTTGAAAATGGCGATGACAAAGTCGGAAAATTTTTTGATTGAAAATTGCAAGTCCGATTTTTGCCCTATGTTATAACATAGGCAAAAATTGGCCAAAAAAAATTTGGTCTCAAAAATTGATTTTTTTGGCATAAAATGGTCTGTTGGGACCCCCTGCACCTTGCTGCATCATTTGTTTCCCCACACTTAGTCTCAATCTTCTCAAGCAGAAATGCCCATTCTCCTATGTTATAGCATAGGCAATGTTAAAGCTGTTAAAGCTGTTATAGCATAGGCACTGTATACTTAAAAACAATAGCACTTAGTCGTTTTTGGCGACTGGCGCGAACGGAGCGTTAGCAGAGTGTCAGCCCCCAGCCCCTTTTATATGCTACTTTATGCGTATGGCCCCCAAACATTTAATGTTCCCCAATGTAAGAAGAATCAGAGCAATTGTGACTGGCGGGCAGAGAAAAACATTTGCCAATTTTAAAATCTGGTCATAACCTTCAAAACATTCACCTGGGTTGAACAGCGGGACAGGGCGCTAACGCTCGCTGTGCTTTCTCGCGCCCAGCCAATATTGCATGAATCAATAATTTGAAGCTTTAATTTTAAAGCATTGAAGGACACGAATTATGAAACTTGTCAAAGACAGTTCGTTTCCACAATTAACTGCCAAAATGCAGTCATCAGTAAAAAAGTTAAATTATTCCTATCATTCTGCTTCAAAGGCTATGGAAAACGCACAATATCTAAGTACATTTATTATCAACAAAAAAACAGGTACGTAAACGAGCTGTATTCATGTCTGTCACCCATGCATGTCGAAGGGGGGGGGGGCTGCTGATGCCGAAGGTACCAGATATTTATCATATTTTAAAAATCCTCAATAGATTTCACGCTGCGTTGATCAACTTAAAGTTATCTAATTATCAGCATTTATAAAGACTTTTAATGAGTCTAAGATTTGCTGTCAGAGGAAAAAAACTTGGAATTTTTCTTAATCTGTCCACTAAAAACTAATACAATTTGATAATGGGGTCAATACCAAAAACCGATTTGTCAGATATGGGGATTTATAATTCAAACTCGTGAGATGCAGTCGTCCAAAACTCGATTCTCCATTTAAATCTAGGGTGTTGTTGGGCCTTGGGAATACTTGCCATTTGAAACTAAACATCATTTTTATTAGTTTACACTTTTAGGCTTGCAAAGGGCTGACCAGGAAGCTGTTAAAGCAGTAAGCAGTGCAAATACTACGATAAATGGCTTATTAATTCAACTAAAACCAGTTCGTTTATGCTCTTTCATACCTATTGTAGAGCAGACATATCGTATATGGCTGATGTAGTTGCCCCCTTGAGGTTTCCAAAAATGTGCACCCAAAATTTGCGCCCAATTTATAAACTTCAATTATCTCTAAATTAGCGCCAGCAGGGAAGAGTTTTGGTTTTCACCTGCAAATTAAATGAAAAACAAGTATATGGCGCAAAGCGTAATAGGCCCTGGGCACAGAATGGAGTCCATGCTGGGGCAGCGTAGAGGGCGGCGGGGGCGGCATAGGCGCAGTAGGTGAAGCGGAGGGTGTCCTCGGAGGCCCCCCAGGAGATCCCCGACAGGGCTCGCAGGAGATTCAGCCGCTTCTCCATCTTTGCTGCAGCTGCCTTGGCATGCTCTGTGAACCTCAGCTGGGGGTCAAAGGAGACTCCTAGAACTTTGAGGGAGCGGGTGTAGGTGATGCCTAACTTTCTCATTCTCTCAACTTCAGAACACCTTTGCTCGCTGTTCTGTTTTCCCCGTTGATTTACGGAAGATTAAAAGAAAGAAGAAAGAAAGAAAGAAAGAAAGAAAGGGGAGGGCTTGGCCAGCAAGTGTAAGGGGCGGGGTGGTGGGTTTGTCGGGTCCTTGGGCAGGGTCGAGGGTGCAGAGGAGAGCGGATGCAAACCCTTTTCAATACCCTTGCTTCTCTCAGAAAATGCTTCTTAAAGCAGTTAGCAATGCAAATACTACCCTAAATGGCTTATTTCTTCAATTAAAACCTGCTTGTTGATATTGCATTTGGCTGATGTAGTTGGCACCGCCCATCAAGGTTTCTCCACACCCAAAAATTTGCACCTATGTGTTTCCCCGATAAATGAAGAAATGAAACTAAAAATAAAACCCCCAATAGTTGATTGTTTTTAGTATCTTAAATATTCATTTTGTTATTTAAGGTTGCACTTGAACTAATGCTATCGTATAATCGTCATCGTTCAATGCAAAAGCGATTCAGCAATGAATGTGAAGGGTAAAACTCTTATTTGGCTGCCAGGACGGACGATACAGTCAGCCCTGAGCCCCTCATTATGACCCAGGCATACGTTTTGAAAGATATTGCTCGATTTCTTAATTTATACCATGGAGAAGGTTTTCGAAGCCAATTGTTTAACCCCATACAATAGTGATTTTGAACATAATAGGGCACGACACCGACTTAGTTAAGAATGGGCAATCAAAATTCGGGTGGTTGCATGTCACAACCTTGAGCTCCTTTGATATCGTTTGAAACCTAAAGCATTTGATTATATCTGGTACAATCGGCAAGCCAAATGCGGATCTCTTCTCTAAAAATTAAAATCACCTTGAGCTAAAAGTCTAAGAAATACATCTACTACTAGTGGAATCTGCTTCATAGACAATATCTGGTACCATCGGCAAGCCGAAAGTAAAGCTCTTTTCTCCCAAAAATCGACTGCCCCGAGTATAAAGCCAAAGAAATTTTCCTACTACTAATGGAATCTGCTTGTGGGGCATTTGCATTTTGTTTTCGCGCGCAGTTCCAGGACTCTTTTCATGCGCGCTCAAACAAAATACAGATGACACAGCAGATTCCATTAGTAGTAGGAAAATTTCTTTGGCTTTATACTCGGGGCAGTCGATTTTTGGGAGAAAAGAGCTTTACTTTTGGCTTGCCGATGGTACCAGATATTTCCTCTACTTTAAATATACAAAAATTAAATTATGTCAATTTATGTACTTTATTCTTTATTGTTGTTTATATTTTAAGTTAAAATTTTTTTTAGATAAATAAATAAAACAAAATAATAAATAAATTAGTGAAATATTTTAGTTTTACACTCGATTTTTTGGGAGAAAATAGCTTTACTTTTGGCTTCCCGATGGTACTGGTTATTTCCAACTTTAAATTTTAGAAAAATAAAAGTTATGCTGGAGAAGGTTTCGAACCCATCAGTCAGATCCAGCAGCCAACCGCTTGCACCACTACACCACTGGCGCATATGGCATAATATATAACTGAAGGTTTATAAATAAGCAATAAATATTGAGGCTAAAGGACGAGGGGAAAGGGTGGGGGGATGAAATGAATACCTACTCTCGTTCATTAGCAGATGCGAAGCAGCAGGGCAGGGCAGCAGGGCAGGGCAGGAGTTCGGATGGCAACTTTTTTTTCAATTTTCTCTATCAAATCCAATCTTTTATGCTGCTTTTCGCGAGTACCCCCCATAATTCGATGTTGCCCTTTCCATTGCAGCAAAAATCAGCGCAATCGGTGCTATCTGGGTTGAGAAAAACGCTTATCAATTTTAAGATCTGGCAATAACCCTCAAAACATACACCTGGGTCGAAAAGAGGGCCTGGGCGCTGACGGTCGCTGCGCTCCCTCGCGCCAGGCCAATTGCATTTTGTTTCAGCGCTCAGTTCAATGGCTCTTTCCAATGTGCGCTAAAACAAAATACAGGTGGTTCAGCAGATTCCACTAGTAGTAGATGTGTTTCCATAATATAAAAGCTGAGACGTGTCCGTAGCGTGAACACACCGCGCAGTCCGAATTCAAGCTGTATCTTGGAAGTTAAGAGTTTTTTGGGTAAATCGTGGCCAAGGAACACGATGGTGTTATAACCAGCTTGATTTGAGCACGGGAATGTGCTCAAAACATCAAACAAGTATATGGCGCAGAGCGCAATAGGTGACCGCGGAGCTCCCCCCTCCTCCACAACTAATTACCTTTAAGCAAAAACAAGTTTGTCCAAATCCGTTGAGAATTCGTCATTTCTCAACATACCCCATTTTTCAAAATCTCTACCCAAAAAAGTAATGTTTCAAATGCTCCGGGATCAGTTCCACCCCTCCAGATCTTCCTAAAATGTTATTACCTTTCAGCAAAAAAAAGTTTGTCCAAATCCGTTGAGAATTTGCCATTTCTCAACATACCCCATTTTTCAAACTTTCTAACCAAAAAAGTAATGTTTCAAATGCTCCGGGACCAGTTCCACCCCTCCAGATCTTCCTAAAATGTTATTATCTTTCAGCAAAAAAAAGTTTGTCCAAATCCGTTGAGAATTCGCCATTTCTCAACATACCCCATTTTTCAAAATCTCTACCCAAAAAAGTAATGTTTCAAATGCTCCGGGATCAGTTCCACCCCTCCAGATCTTCCTAAAATGTTATTACCTTTCAGCAAAAAAAAAGTTTGTCCAAATCCGTTAAGTATTCGCCATTTCTCATTATACCCCATTTTTCAAACTTTCTACCCAAAAAAATAATGTTTCAAATGCTCCAGGACCAGTTCCACCTCTCCAGGTCTTCCTAAAATATTATTACCTTTCAGGGAAAAAAAAGTTCGTCAAAATCCGTTGAGAATTGAGCCTTTTACAACATACCCAAATTTTCAACCTTTCTACCCAAAAAAGTAATGTTTCAAATGCTCGGAAACCGGTTCCACCCCTCCAGATCTTCCTAAAATAGCATTCCCTTTCAGGAAAAAAAAAGTTTGTCCCAATCCGTTGAGAATTCGCCCGTGGACAGCATTTCCAGAAATATATATATATATATATATATACGAGGACAAAAGTTGAGCAACCTCTATAGACCGCGGAGCGGCCCTTCGGGCCGCTCCGCGGTCAAAAACTAAGTTTTTCCAATGTTTTGCATATGCGCAGTTTTGTGCAGCTACCCTATCTGGCGATATTGTATTCCTTAAAGATAAATTTCCAAACTGCTTAACTAACCAGCGTCCTTATCAGGCAGCCTTTCCTTTATAGGCATTGCTGCTTGCTTTTTGAAGTCCCACGAGGACAGCCAGGTGTTTGCTGTTGCATTCATTTGGTGTGGCTGAAATTTGGCCACTGGGTGGGGGTTTCAAAGGAGTCGGTAGACCAAAAAGAGGCTTATGCATGAAAAAAGCTGAGCATCCGTGTAGCGGGACCCATGCGGCCCAAATAAAAAATGACCTTGAATTTCATTTTAATTTTTTTCCATTCCATAGATACCCTTTTTACTGGCAAAATGGCATTGGACTTTTTTAAATTAATTAAGAATTAGCTGGGTTACAACCTATCAAAAGTAGAGCTAGAAAACCAATCAAAATCTATGAACAATCGAATGACACCATGCTCAAACATCAGAAATGAAATTCTATGCAAAACACTTGGGCAAACTAGAAAGAAAACCGAATTAGATTAGGAATTAGAACAGAACTAAGGCAAATTGAAACCGATTAAATTAGAACCAAAAAAATTAAACATGACAATAATAATTAATAACAACTGACATTAAAGTTTGGAAACGCCTATTTTTGAGAAAAAACGATATGTGAACGATTTTACAAATATTTACAACTAAGAATTTAAAAAAAGGAATAAATAAAATAAGTAAATTTAACTAAAAACTACTCTAAAGAATTACTAGAATTGATGATGAGCGCCGCAGGCCTCTCCCAACCTAGTCTTAGACTTATTGCTCGAGGCAATTTCAAATTTTGGAGAAAACAGATCCATATTTGGCTTGGCTATGGTACCAGATATTTCTTCCACTTTTAATGAAATAAAATATAAAAAAGTATGCTGGAACATAATTTTTGGGAGAAAAAATAATTTTGGCTTGCCGATTGTACTGCATATTTCATCCACATAAAAAAACAAAGTTTTTTGCAGGAAAAGAAGAAAAAGTTTCGAACCCAGCCTTTATTCATGCAGCTCAGACAAACAAGCCATTTGACCACTCACCCGCATGTCTCATCGTGCATAATTAGCCCATGTTAATTACATGGAATTGCATTGGACCTCTCCGATTGATGCCTTTAGTACAGGCCGATTGGATACCTACTATCGTACGTTGAAGAGATGCGGAGGAGAAGAAGAGGAAGCAGTTCGGACAAATGGTTTTTTTGCATTTTTCATGGGAAAAAATCGTTTTAGGCAAAAGCCATAAGATAAACTAGTAAAATCGATATTGCTTTTTCCAATGCAAAAAAATCAAAACGACAAGAGCTTTCTGTGACGAGCAGCATGCATATCAAAATTGAGATCTAGCAGTAACCCCTAAAACGTACACCTGTGCAGGCTTACCCAATAGGTCCAAAACGGCTGAACATATTGCTAACGTTATTGAGGTCTCGCTACGATTGCGACGATCGCGGTATGCTTTATCGCGTGTATCCAGAAGTCATTTTTCTGGGGATTCCAGACAAATTTTTCTGGTATTATAAGCGTCATGAATGACTTTTTGCGCGGCCGCAGGCCGCCTGCCGCGGAGGGCAGGGCAGTCAGAGCTCCGTAGGCCGGAAGGCATGGGTGCGGAGGCCCCGGAGCGAAGCCTAGCATGCAAAGCATGCTAGGCGAAGCGTAGGGGCAGTAGCACCCATGCCCGGAGGCCGGAGGAGCTCTGGCGCCCTGCCCAAAGCGGCGGGTGGCCAAGGCCAGCTTAAGCAGTTACCCCATTTTTGCGTCTGTCTGTCCGCATATATATATATAACTGATACCATCGGCAAGCCAAATGTTGGTCTCTTTTCTCCTAATTTTGTAATTGCCTCGAGCAAAAAGTCAAGGAAATACATCTACTACTTGTGGAATCTGCTGCTAGGACAATTGCATTTTGTTTTTGGCGCGCAGTTCAGTGTCTCTTTCCATGCGCACCCAAAAACAAAATGCAGATGACGCAGCAGATTCCACAAGTAGTAGATGTATTTCCTTGACTTTTTGCTCGAGGCAATTACAAAATTAGGAGAAAAGAGACCAACATTTGGCTTGCCGATGGTACCAGTTATTTCTTCCACTTTTAATATAGTATAAAATGTATGAATAAAAATTTATTTTTTTATAATATATGGAAAATAAATAAATAAAAATAAACTCATTAAAAAATTATAACAAACATAAAAGAATCAAAAATGTATTAAGATATTAATGGATAAAAAATTAAAAAAAAACATAATTATTTAAAAAATATAACAAAAAGAAAAGATTCGAAAATCAAAAATACAATTCAAATTTATTGGCAAACTAACATATTTTTGTGAAATTTTTATGATTTATGCTTAGGGCAATCGATTTTTGGGAGACAAGAGCTCTAATTTTGACCTGCCGATGGTACCAGTTGTTTTTTCAACTTAAAGTTTCCAAAATAAAAATGATTGCCTTAGAAGGATTCAAACCTCCCAGTTACAACCAGCTGTTTAATCGCTTAGACCACTACACCATGGATGAATATGCATAGCTGCTTAACTGAAGACTTATGAATAAAAGTCAATACATGAGGCCCAAGGACCCGGGGGGGGGGTGAGTGGGGGAAGAAATGAATACCTACTATCGTCCATTGAATAGATGCGGAGAAGAAGAAGAAGAAGGAGGAGGAGGAGTAGGAGTTCGGACAAATGGTTTTTTACAAAATTTACTACAATTCTGCAACTTTTCAGCGATTTCTCGCGAGTTTTGGTCAATTTGATGATGCTCTTTCCAATGCAAAAAGAATTAGAAAGATTGAAGCTCCCTATGACGAGCTAGAGCCTTATCAAAATTGAGATCTAGCAATAACCCCAAAAACGTACACCTGGGTCGAAAAGAGGGGCTGGGCGCTGACACTTCGCTAACGCTCCGTTCGCGCCAGCCCAATATATATATATCCAGAATATGAATGCTAAGCCTTGTCCGTTACGAGATAACTTTGCGCAAGCCCAATTCAGCAGCTGCATGGGAAGTGAGAACATTTTTGGGTAAATCGGGGTCGTGGAATAAGAATATGCTTTTGGCAGCTTGCTCCGATCACAGGAATGTGCTTAAAACATCGAAAATACAAGTTTTTCCAATGTTTCACATCTGCGCAGTTTTGGAAAGCTACCCAAACTGGCAAAATTTCAGTCATTAAACATAAATTTCCATACAGCTTGGCAAACCAGCATCCTTATAGGCGCCCTTTCCCCTTTAGGTTTTGGTGCCTGCTTTTGAAGTCCCTCGAGGACAGCCAGGTGTCTGCTGTTGCATTCATTTGGTGTGGCTGTAATTTGGCCACTTGGTGGGGGTTTCTAAAAGAGTCATAAGACCACCAAAGAGGCTAATGCATGAAAAAAGCTGAGCACCCGTGTAGCGGGACCCATGTAGCCCAAATTACAAATTGGCTTTGAATTTTGTTTTAATTTTTTGACCGCGGAGCGGCCCGAAGGGCCGCTCCGCGGTCTATAGAGGTTACTAAACTTTTGTCCTGATATATATATATGTATGGGTATCTGGAAATGCTGTCCACGGGCGAATTCTCAACGGATCTGGACAAACTTTTTTTTTCCTGAAAGGTAATGCTATTTTAGGAAGATCTGGAGGGGTGGAAATGATCCCGGAGCATTTGAAACATTACTTTTTTGGGTAGAAATGTTGAAAAATGGGGTATGCTGTAAAATGCTCAATTCTCAACGGATTTTGACAAACTTTTTTTTTCCTGAAAGGTAATGCTATTTTAGGAAGATCTGGAGGGGTGGAACTGATCCCGGAGCATTTGAAACATTACTTTTTTGGGTAGAACTTTTGAAAAATGGGGTATGTTGAGAAATGGCGGATTCTCAACGGATTTGGACAAACTTTTTTTTGCTGAAAGGTAATGCTATTTTAGGAAGATCTGGAGGGGTAGACCCGGAATTTGAGCATTTGAAACATTATTTTTTTGGGTAGAAATGTTCAAAAATGGGGTATGCTGTAAAATGCTCAATTCTCAACTGATTTTGACAAACTTTTTTTTTCCTGAAAGGTAATAATATTTTAGGAAGATCTGGAGGGGTGGAAATGATCCCGGAGCATTTGAAACATTACTTTTTTGGGTAGAAGCTTTATGTGAAGCTCCGCGGTCACCTATTGCGCTCTGCGCCATATACTTGTTTTGTATTCAATATATACTACCTTTACCTGCGAAATTTTTAAAGTTAATTTAGAATTAGCTCAGTTACAACCAATCGAAATTTAAACCTAAGATCCCTTCTGGTGCCCTGCTCAAGTCTGCAATGTTTCAATGGATTTACAAAGAAGCAAAGACAAATTGGCTTTAAATTTCGTATTAATTTATTGCATTCAATAGACACTTATTTTTTACAGAATAAGCACTTCATCCCTCGACAGTTAGTCCCTTCAGCCATGACCCCCTGGCATGCTAAATATTGCATTAAATAAATCCTTTGAATGAAGCTGAATTGATGAAAGCGAAATAAAATGTCAAATAATGAAATGGCTAAAAAATATACATTGACTTTTTTTATGATTAAAATGTAAGAATTGATAAAAAGCGCAAAAATATTTTAATACATAACATGGGCATAAAACCAAAATAAATAAAATTAAACTGCTACGCAATAAACAACAGGGTTACTACAGTTTATAATTTCAACAAAAGATAGTAGGAATATGTGAATCGACGGTAAAGGTAAATAAGAAAATTGAAAACTGAACAAATTCCCAGTTGCAAATTGAAATGTCTTTGAAATAAATTTGAATAAAAAGAATAACCAATTAACTCAACAAAAAACAAAAATCTCACAAACTATGACCTAATAACTTATACTGTCAATAAAAAATTTAGAAATTAAATTTAGAAAACATAATAAAAAAACTAAAAACTTAATGATGAAATAAAATAGGGTAGAAGATGTATAAGAAAGAATGCAAGTTCAGATTAAATGATATTTTGGGTAACGTGAAAAATACTAATTTGTAAAAATAAGAATTAAGATTCAGCAAAAATTACCATGATAAGAATTAAAAATAGCAAAAAAGAACCAATAAATTCAATATGGCAATGTTACATGACTTTGCAATATAAGTCAACAAACATTCACTAATCAATAAATGAAAATTATGATATGCGCCGCAGGCCTCTCCCAACCTAGTCCAGAATATCAAAGCTAAGCCTTGTCTGTCACCAAATACTTTCGCGCAGGCCCAATTCAGTAGATGCATGGGAAGTGAGGACATTTTTGGGTAAATTGGGGTCGCCTAACCAGAATATGCTTCTGGCAGCTTGCTCCGATCACGGGAATGTGCTTAAAACATCAAAAAAGTGAGTTTTTCCAATGTTTTGCATCTGCGCAGTTTTGGAAAGCTACCCAATCTGACAAAGTTTTAGTCGTTACAAATAAATTTCTATGTAGTTTTTCAAACCAGTCACTCATAGGCGACCCATCCTCATTTGAGTGGGGTGCCTAATCTTTGAAGTCCCTCGAGGACAGCCATGTGTTTGCTGTTGCATTCATTTGGTGTGGCTGTAACTTGGCCACTGGGAGTGGGTTTCTGAATAAGTCAATAGACCAAAAAGAGGCTAATGCATGAAAAAAGCTGAGCACCCGTGCAGCGGGAACCATGCAGCCCAAATCTCAAGCCATCGCCATCATGCACTCTTCATGTTAGCTTTTTTAGTCAAGGTCTCCCCGGCATTTGCTTAGAGCAATAGTAATGCACTAATTTAGTTAACACTAAGGTAAATATCAGTTTCCTTAGCTTGCTGAATATTGCATTGAATAATTCCATTGAAAAATAAAATGGGAGCAAAATAAAATGTCAAAATAAAAATAATGGAAAGGCTAAAAATTGATTTTACAATGATTAAAAAATTAATTAAAGATTAAAATTAATTAATGACTAAAAAATAAAAAAAATTATTCATACAGTGTGGAAAACCTGATAGAATTAAAAGTGTACGATATACATGAAAGATTAGTGAAATATAAAATTGAAACAAAATATAGTTGAAATATACGAAACAAAGGAAAAATAAATAAGAAAAGTAAAATCTAAACAAACATTTAGACAAATTGCCAGTTGCAATGTCTTTGAAATAAATTTGAATAGAAGGAAAAATCAATTACCTCAACAAAGAACAAAAATCGCACAAACTATGACCTACAAACTTATACTGACAATAAAAAAATTAGAGATTATATTTAGAAAAATTAAATTAATATTTATGATGAAATAACGTAGAAAATGCATAAGAAAGAATGTAAGTTAAGGATAAATACTATTCAGGTTAACGATACTTATTTGCAAAAAGAATAAATAAGAACCAGAACAAATGACCACGAATAATATATTAAAAATTTAAACAAGATAGAAAAAAGAACCAAAAAAGTCGGGAAAGTTTAAATATATAAATTCAAAATATAAATCAACAAAAATACGCTAATCTATAAACTAAAGTTATGATGTGCGCCGCAGGCCTCTCCCAACCTAGTCCATATATATAATAGAGGAGCCTGTCTTGTTAGTAAGCATTTCGCGCGCCATGAGGGAAGCTTCTGGTGAGAAGGTGAAGATGTTTTTGGGTAAATTGGGGTCGGGGAACACGATTCTGAGTTAATCAGCTTGATCTGAGCATGGGAACATGCTTAAAACATCAAAAAAGTAAGTTTTTTCAATGTTTTGGAACTGCGCAGTTTTGGGACTCTACCTAATTGTACAACGTTTCAGTCATTTAACATATATAATCCCAAACAGTTAAACCCAGACTATCTTTGGCAACCTAACCTCACTCGGGTTGTGTGCCTAATCTTTGAAGTCCCTTGAGGACAGCCAGGTGTTCAGTTCACTTGGTGTGGCTGTAATTTGGCCACTGGGTGGGGTGGGTTATCAAAAGAGTCAAAAGACCAAAAAAGAGGCAGATGCATGAAAAAAGCTAAGCACCCGTGTAGCGGGATCCATGCAGCCCAAATACATTCCTCCAATCCATTTGCCCCCCCCCCCAATTATTAACCTTCTTCTATAACTAGATTGCTCCCCCCGCCATTTGCCTTTTTAACTTTGTGGCCTCCCCCATTCGCTTGACTCTGTTTCTGCAAATTCAGTACTAAACATATATCAAAAGAGTCAAAAGACCAAAAAAGAGGCTGAATGCATGAAAAAAGCTGAGCACCCATGTAGATGTTGCCAGATGCCAGCCGGTGGATGCCAGATGCTTTTACAGGCCTATTTAGGCTCACCCAATCCTCCCATGTAGGGTGGTGGATGCCAGATGCTTTTACAGGCCTATTTAGGCTCACCCAATCCTCCCATCTAGGGCGGTGGATGCCAGATGCTTTTACAGGCCTATTTAGGCTCACCCAATCCTCCCATGTAGGGCGGTGGATGCCAGCTGCTTTTACAGGCCTATTTAGGCTCACCCAATCCTCCCATCTAGGGCGGTGGATGCCAGATGCTTTTACAGGCCTATTTAGGCTCACCCAATCCTCCCATCTAGGGCGGTGGATGCCAGATGCTTTTACAGGCCTATTTTGGCTCACCCAATCCTCCCATGTAGGGCGGTGGATGCCAGATGCTTTTACAGGCCTATTTAGGCTCACCCAATCCTCCCATCTAGGGCGGTGGATGCCAGATGCTTTTACAGGCCTATTTAGGCTCACCCAATCCTCCCATGTAGGGCGGTGGATGCCAGATGCTTTTACAGGCCTATTTAGGCTCACCCAATCCTCCCATGTAGGGCGGTGGATGCCAGATGCTTTTACAGGCCTATTTAGGCTCACCCAATCCTCCCATGTAGGGCGGTGGATGCCAGATGCTTTTACAGACCTGTTTAGGCTCACCCAATCCTCCCATGTAGGGCGGTGGATGCCAGATGCTTTTACAGGCCTATTTAGGCTCACCCAATCCTCCCATGTAGGGCGGTGGATGCCAGATGCTTTTACAGGCCTATTTAGGCTCACCCAATCCTCCCATCTAGGGCGGTGGATGCCAGATGCTTTTACAGGCCTATTTAGGCTCACCCAATCCTCCCATCTAGGGCGGTGGATGCCAGATGCTTTTACAGGCCTATTTAGGCTCACCCAATCCTCCCATCTAGGGCGGTGGATGCCAGATGCTTTTACAGGCCTATTTTGGCTCACCCAATCCTCCCATGTAGGGCGGTGGATGCCAGATGCTTTTACAGGCCTATTTAGGCTCACCCAATACTCCCATCTAGGGCGGTGGATGCCAGATGCTTTTACAGGCCTATTTAGGCTCACCCAATCCTCCCATGTAGGGCGGTGGATGCCAGATGCTTTTACAGGCCTATTTAGGCTCACCCAATCCTCCCATGTAGGGCGGTGGATGCCAGATGCTTTTACAGGCCTATTTAGGCTCACCCAATCCTCCCATGTAGGGCGGTGGATGCCAGATGCTTTTACAGGCCTGTTTAGGCTCACCCAATCCTCCCATGTAGGGCGGTGGATGCCAGATGCTTTTACAGGCCTATTTAGGCTCACCCAATCCTCCCATGTAGGGCGGTGGATGCCAGATGCTTTTACAGGCCTATTTAGGCTCACCCAATCCTCCCATGTAGGGCGGTGGATGCCAGATGCTTTTACAGGCCTATTTAGGCTCACCCAATCCTCCCATGTTCTGTAGCTGTTTCCATATAGTCGCCGTAGGCGACGGCCTAGCTCAACCTAGGAACATGCGTCGCCGTAGGTGGGAACATGCTCAAAACATCAAAAAACTGAGTTTTTTCAATGTTTTGGAACTGCGCAGTTTTGGGGAGCTACTCATTGTGGCAAGGTTGCACTCAGTATTCATAACCTTCCATAGAGCTCAGCAAACCGGCATCCTTCTTTGGCGATCTAACCTTTGTTGGGTTGATTGCCTAATCTTTGAAGTCCCTCGAGAACAGCCAGGTGTTTGCTTATGCATTCATTTGGTGTGGCTGTAATTTGGCCACTGGGGTTGGGTGTTTGGTTGATCTAAAAGAGTCAGCAGAACAAAAGAGGCTAATGCATGAAAAAAGCTGAGCACCCGTGTAGCGGGACCCATGCAGTCCAAATACAAATCCTACAATTCATTTGCCCCCCTCCCCCAGCCAACCATTTGACTTTTGTATCACCAGATTGTCCCCCCATCCGTTTGCTCCATTTAATCGTGATGATTCTCCCATTCTCTGCATTGCTACACAAATCTTTGCCATCAAATTAAAATTGTCACGCCAATTACTATCATATAATATAAAACAACTTAATTTTATTACATTAATCGTCTCAACAAAAATAGATATTGGAAAACCCTAAAAAAATCACCCAAAAATGACTATTTTTGCCAGTTTTTGGGCCACACGCAAGTATGCAAACCGTTTTGAATCCCCAATATATTTTTTTCTGGTTGATTTTTCTTAAATACAAGTGTTGTTAAGCGGCCTAATGTGGCGGCATCAGCAAATTTTTATGAATATTTTTGTATTATTTTGAGCTCTCCCCCAAACGAAATCTTATTAAACTATACCCCAAATTAAAAGGAGCTTTAGCCGTGTTAGAACTGATTTTTTTTGAATCACACTGTCCCACCAAAAACTTCCAATGTGCCACAAATGAAAATTGTCCAATTATCCCCCCAAATTTAAGAAAGGTTTAAATGTACTTAAACGCATCAAATCTCTTTTCGATTCCAACTGTCCCCCCAAACTTATCCAACCCCCCCCCAAATGAATATGTGATCATATATATGATCCCTCCCCGTGCCAAATGAAAACTTACTTATCCAACTACTCCTCCAAATGAAATCTTATCCAATTATCCAAAAATCACATTGGATGATAGTGAGAGAAAGCCAAATAAATTGTAGCAAAACTCCTTAATGCAGCTGCCTTATTACCCATATAATTTGGAATTCTGGTCATAAATCATTTCATTAGCTGCTTCCTCATTGTCGCTGTAGGCGACGGCAAAGCTCAACCTATGCGACCCATGCAGCCCAAATACATTCCTCACATACATAGTGGACACGGCGCGCACTCCAACTACAGCCTCTGCAGGGGAGTTGAGAGTGGTTTTGAGATTGCCCTTAAATTATAAATAGCCCTTAGAGATTGCCCTTAAATTATAAAATTATATTTAAGGGCAATCTCTGTAGCTGGTTCCTTATAGTCGCCGTAAGCGACGGCGAAGCTCAACCTAGCATGAAAATAGCTGAGCACCCGTGTAGCGGGACCCATGCAACCCAAACACATTCCTACAATCAATTTGCCCCCCCCCCTACCATTTGCCATCTTCTTCACAAGATTGCCCCCCCAAGTTGTTTGCCCTGTTCAACCCCTTTGGTCTCCCCATTCGTTTGCAGGCCTATTTAGGCTCACCCAATCCTCCCATGTAGGGCGGTGGATGCCAGATGCTTTTACAGGCCTATTTAGGCTCACCCAATCCTACCATGTAGGGCGGTGGATGCCAGATGCTTTTACAGGCCTATTTAGGCTCACCCAATCCTACCATGTAGGGCGGTGGATGCCAGATGCTTTTACAGGCCTATTTAGGCTCAACCAATCATACCATGTAGGGCGGTGGATGCCAGATGCTTTTACAGGCCTATTTAGGCTCAACCAATCCTCCCATGTAGGGCGGTGGATGCCAGATGCTTTTACAGGCCTATTAGGCTCACCCAATCCTCCCATGTAGGGCGGTGGATGCCATATGCTTTTACAGGCCTATTTAGGCTCACCCAATCCTCCCATGTAGGGCGGTGGATGCCAGATGCTTTTACAGGCCTATTTAGGCTCACCCAATCCTACCATGTAGGGCGGTGGATGCCAGATGCTTTTACAGGCCTATTTAGGCTCAACCAATCCTCCCATGTAGGGCGGTGGATGCCAGATGCTTTTACAGGCCTATTTAGGCTCACCCAATCCCCCCATGTAGGGCGGTGGATGCCAGATGCTTTTACAGGCATATTTAGGCTCACCCAATCCTGCCATGTAGGGCGGTGGATGTCAGATGCTTTTACAGGCCTATTAAGGCTCACCCAATCCTACCATGTAGGGCGGTGGATGCCAGATGATTTTACAGGCCTATTTAGGCTCAACCAATCCTCCCATGTAGGGCGGTGGATGCCAGATGCTTTTACAGGCCTATTTAGGCTCACCCAATCCTACCATGTAGGGCGGTGGATGCCAGATGCTTTTACAGGCATATTTAGGCTAACCCAATCCTACCATGTAGGGCGGTGGATGCCAGATGCTTTTACAGGCCTATTTAGCCTCACCCAATCTTCCCATGTAGGGCGGTGGATGCCAGATGATTTTACAGGCCTATTTAGGCTCATCCAATCCTCCCATGTAGGGTGGTGGATGCCAGATGCTTTTACAGGCCTATTTAGGCTCACCCAATCCTCCCATGTAGGGCGGTGGATGCCAGATGCTTTTACAGGCCTATTTAGGCTCACCCAATCCTCAAATTATGCCCACAACGATTTTTAGCCATTAGCCCCCTCAGCCGTTTCTCGTTTGAGTTTTTTTAATGAATTTTCAGCATAATTTCTTCTTCAAGTAGCATGCCAATAGTCGCCGTAGGCGACGGCGAAGCTCAACCTAGTCACCATATATAATGACAGAGCCTGTCTTGTGGGTGGACATGGGGCGCGCCATGGGGGAGGCTTTCTGTGAGCAGGTAAAAGTGTTTTTGGGTAAAATGGGGTCAAAGAACACGATTTTGAGGGGAACAGCTTGCACCGATCACGGGAAAGTGCTTAAAACATTGAAAATGTGAGTTTTATCAATGTTTTATATTTGCGCAGTTTTGGGAAGTTACCCAATCTGGCTAAGTTTTAGCCATTACAGAAAATTTTCCTTACAGGTTTGTAGACCAGCATCTCTTACAGGTGTACAACCTCATTTGGGTTGTATGCCTAATCTTTGAAGTCCCTTGAGGACAGCCGGGTGTTTGCTGTTGCATTCATTTGGTGTGGCTGTAATTTGGCCACTGGGTGGGGGGATCCTCAAAAGAGTCAATAGACCAAAAGAAGAGGCTAATGCATGAAAAAAGCTGAGCACCCGTGTAGCGGGATCCATGCAGCCCAAACTTTTATTATTAAACCCCAAGCTCCGCGGCAGGCGGCCTGCGGCCGCGCAATAAAATTTAGTAATGCTAATGCAACAATATTCAGCAGTTAGCCCCTCAGCCTTCAGCCGTTCCCTCTCCCCTAGCCATTGCCCCCCCCCCATTTGCCCTTCCCTAATTTTTTGCCTCCTTTTGTCCCATTTTGAATAAACCACCCTTTAATGTCATTTTAAAATCGATAAAAGCCCAGCTAAGTTTTAGCACATTTATCCCCCCAAATATTATTGATATCAATTACTGTAGCAGCTTTCATATTGTTGCTGTAGGCAACGGCGAAGCTAAACCAATTTGGCAAAGTTTAAGTCATTAAACAAAAGTTTACATGCAGTTGGGGAATCAGGGAAAAATACCAAAATAAATGGTTTGACTTTTGTCCCCCCCCCAGAGATAATCAACTATGACAACAATTAGCCTCCTGAGCCATGAGTCCCCAGCCCGCCCCCAGCCATCTGTCACCACCCATCATTAAGGAATCAGCTTCAGAAGCGGGGCCTTCGCGAAAAGTTCATGGGGCAGAGCTTGAAGGAGAAAGTCGACAAAGTCGACACCTCCTACACGCGCCAAAAACATGTTTGAGGGACCAATAGAGAGTATTATGAATAAAATCATTATAGTGTTTTTGGTCCTGAACACGATAGCGGTGGATGCTTTGAAGGCTGGACGCCAGTATCTACGCCACTGTCAAGAACAGGGCCAGAGCGTGACGGTAAGTCGCTAGATAAGCTATTCCAAAATGTGTTGGACAAGCACGATCAGTATCTGCGTAGTTTATCATTTATATATTTTTTATGTTTTTCATCGATTTGAAGTTTTCTAGCTAAATTTCTTTGCTTGATTTTGGTTGAGTGTTCTGCAAATAAACCATAATTCCCAAAATATTTACGCCAATTGTTAATCAACATGCATTCATTCGGTGGTCAGTAAGAGTCCTTTCTTCAAACCAAAAATATACATTTTTATGATATGATATGAGCAATGTTCCAAGATCGTAACGATATTGTCTGAAGAATTAAGTAGACCTTGGAATTTGGAAGTTTGGAAGCAATTTTTTCGATGGACGTCATCTATGCCTGCAAGGAAATGGTTGATGGCGGGCTGGAACCAGGTGCGGAGAAAGTGCTGACGAGCCACCGCCTCTGTCTGCCTGTCCATCCGCACATCTCGGTAAGCCTTCTGAATCTTATGCCCTCCTGCTTCAGCACCCACAGTTCGCTCTCACTTCCACGTCCTGCTTGGAGGCCAAGGAGCGTTCGGCGTAGTACTGGGCGCCAAGGATGTACGCAGTGGGAAGTTGCTGGCCGTTAAAGTGGTGGACCTGCGCGATAAGAGCAAGGATGAGAAGGCGTCCTTGTTGCTGGAGGGCCAGGCGGATTCTCGGCCCCACCCCCTGAGTCACTCGAACATCGTTGCCCTCTACTTCTTTCACTCCAGGAGGTATTCATAATCGCATTCCTACCACCCGGCCTCTTTTTTCTTGCTTCCCCAGCCCTTTTTCGATTAGGAATTGGGAGTGGGGAAGAGAGTTAAATGCGAAAGGATTGTGCAGGTGAACAGTGTGTTAGTCCATGTCATGGAGCGGGTCGAGGGCCAGAGTCTGCGCAATATGCTAGATGAGGTAGGCGAGTTGGACATCGATGATGCCCCAAGCGTCGTACGTCAGCTACTGGACGCCCTTCAATACCTTCATCAACGCATCATCCGTTCACGGCGAAACATCAAACCCGTCCTTCTCTTTTGACTTACTTTCCCTCAACGCATCATCCTGCTGCAGGATAACATCATCATCAACGGAAGCCCATATCAAGCTTGTTGACTTTCGGACTTGCCCGTCAGGTCTACCGCTCATCCTCCGCAGAAGATGGACTGGAGTGAACGAAGCAGATAGAGGTTGTAGCTGGAGAGTCCTGAGGAAATGTGGCAGCGCCTACACGGGACTGAGAAATACCTGCCGGCCGAAGCCCTACGGGGAAGCAGTACCAGCCGATGAAGGCAGACATCTTTGCGGCTCGCTTCACCCTGCTACGGGGGCCGCAGCCGCCTTCCCCTACAGTCGCCAGAACGTCAGCTTGGACGAACTGGCCGATCAACTGAACAACATCCCCCGCCTTCTCAACCGTTTCCGGCTCCCTCAGGGCCCGTAAGAATGTATTCACCTTTGCCTTTGCCTCCCACTCAATAACTGTCCCTCACCAAGGTGCTCCTTCGGATGTTGGACATTGGACGCCTACAAAGCGACCGTCGGCCAAGATGGTCCTAGAATCACCATGGCTCAATGCTTGATCGATCTGGATGGGTACTATCTTGTCCCAGATGGTCTGGAGGAAAGCCTTTTCATTGTCCATGACGCCGTTTTTGTGGAGGGCGGTGATGGCAGAGGCCAGGAGGTCATAGCCGATGAGGAAGTTCTGGTAGAGGTCCTTCCCCTCGCAGATGTCGTCCACGAACAGGATGTTTCGCACCATCTCATCCCCGTTCCCAATCATCTCCAGGAAGTCCTATTTTCAGCAATTGCCTTTGATTTCCTATCTATATGGTATAGAGAAAAGAAAATTGAACGCCAAGGATGTTGGTGGCCAGCCAGACCTTGGCCTTCTTCAGCAAGAACGCTTCGCTGTAGTTGTAGTTGGAGCCCCAGCGCACCTCCCACATGTAGTTGGTATCGCGGTACTTGTTGCAGGGCTCCTTCCGGTAGATGTCGCCCACCATCTTCTTCGCCGGCGCGGAGTAGTGCTGCATCGGCCCTTTAACCTTCAATCCCTCCAATCTTTATCCCCTAGCTCTGGAGCAATCTGCAGACAGAATTTTTAGGCCTAACCTTGAACATGAAGCGCCCGTCGCTCCAGCCCACCGTCTCTCGCATCCACTCCACGATGGCGTCCTCCAAGGCGACCATTCTCGATTCCTAGTTCTTTAGGCGGGAGGGTAGGTGGGGTCAAATGGAGAGCTGGTGTGTATTTGTATGTGCTGTGAGTGGGCTGATGGGCGGAGCTCTCTTTCTTCCAAGACACTGAGCAGTGTGCCATATTAAAATATGCAAACATTCGATACTAGATGGTTGGAAGGCTGATTAGCATGTGAGGGACACTACACACATTAACATTGTATCAAGCAAGCAATGTTTTGGAGGAAATAGGCGGATTGGCATTGTTCTTCCCAGGTAAGCCTCTCTTTCTTCGGCGGCCGGAGTGGGTCTATCGCGGCGTATAATAACTTTGAACCTGTCGCCTTCCCAATGTTTCAGCGTCAATTTGAGAATCAGCCCTGACGACAATCATTCAACAATGCCAATGTTTCAGTCAATTTGACATGGAATGAAGCACTACAAACGCATGAAGGCCATCTCCTACAACTACCTTGCCCGTCTACTTACATTCCTTAAGCGATACGGCATAAAACCCACCGACGTCATCTGGATTGAAATGGCATGCATTTTTCTCTTCAATTTAAAAATCATTCTTCAAAAATTTTGCCACCAAACAGTCAACTCCAGCTCCGTTTTGGGGGGAGCCCTTCTGGCACGTGCAGTGGCTGACTGAGGGAGCAGGGGCCCTGGCTGACTTCGGAGAAGACCATGTGGAAGAGCAAGACGACATCCCCTACTCGGAACTCATAGACGTCTTTGTCATCTTTACCAAGTAGAAAATGATAAATTATTTTATTTTCAAAATATTTTGATTTATTGTACCGTTAATGATATCAAATGAAGTGTCATTTGTTTTTAGAAATTATTTCCTAAAGCATCATTTCAAATGATACATTTTTAATTGCTTCTTTTAAAAAATGCTTCTTTTCTATAGACTCTTCTCCAATATACTTTCTTTCTATTCATTGTAAACATTTATAGTGTAGTATGCAACAACAATCTAAAAGATGAATAAACAACATCAAATGGAGGTAGTCTTTAATTTACTAGTACCAGCCGCCCGAATCCCTGCTGTACAATATGAAACTAGACAAGACAAGGTCCATTTTTTAGCTGAGGTCATCCATGGAAGGTTTCAGGACGCCCTTAGCGTCATCCATCACCCGCCGATAGGATATCTCCCCATAGGCCGCCTCCACGCTCCCCTTCAGTTCGCGGTGCATCTGCCAAATTGCCAATGGGTGTCATTAGATTTGTGGAGAATAGGGAGGAGAAGGGGAACCATCAGCATTTGCTTGAAATTGTCTGTTGAGGTGGAGGCTTGGAAGAACGCACTGCGCATGAGGTTGCATCGGGGTACGGCATCCAGTGCTTTCCCCAGTGGCCTGCTTGAAAGATTGAGGGAAGCATGATGAGGGAGTAGGTGATAGGAAGGGACTGAACCTGGTGGGCGGAGCGGCGGCTGTTCAACGGCGTGGAGATGTTGGTTGGGGGGCGTCATGACATGCAAGTCATGACCTACGCCTCACCTGTGGATGCCCATACTGATAAAGCTATGGTCTCACCCACGCCGTGGCCTTGCGAGGTACCACCAGACCTCGCTAAAACCCTAAAAAAGTTAAAAAAAATTATTATTATATTTATTCTTTCTCATATATATTTTCTTAAATCCTTTTTTATTCTGTATCTAACTGTGTTTTTTGATATGCATAAATCGCAGTAGATCAAAAAATCGATTTATTGTAACTCCGCGGCTAGGTCGATTTTTCGTGCATGCCGCGCGGCGCGAACAAGCGCTCGTTCACGCCGATTTAATTTCGACGAGATGTATTTTTTTTTTTTTTTTTTTTACAATTCCGCCTCCTCGTTTAATTTTTTTCTAATGCTTTTAAATTCTTTATCGAACTATCACTTGAGATAGATACTAATCGAAATAGATCAAAAAATCGTTTCCTTGCAACTCCGCGGCGTGGACGAGCGCTCAAGCGCACCTATCGCAGCCTCGCGGCGCGGTCAACTGAAGAAATTGGGCTCGACCGCGCCGCGCGGCGTGCTCGACCCATATACCTTGGCTTAATTTGGGGTCGACCTCGCCGCGCGGCGCGGTCGACCCCTTGACCTTAGGGTCGACCTCGCCGCGCGGCGCGGTCGACCCAAGGTCGACCATGCCGCGCGGCGAGGTCGACCCTGGCTCAATTTGGGGCCGACCTTGCCGCGCGGCGAGGTCGACCCTGCGGTCGACCGCGCCGCGCGGCGAGGTCGACCCTGGGATCCAGGGGTCGACCTCGCCGCGCGGCGCGGTCGACCCGGGTCGACCTCGCCGCACGGCAAGGTCGACCAGGGTCGACCTTGCCGCGATTTTTTGAACCTCATTTTCTAAAAATTTTGTTGATAACTTTGACAAACTGAGTACACCATCGGATGCAGCTGATATTTTTACATCTAGAACAGATTTTTAATTATTTTTAACCAATCCAGATAATTTGGGATATCTGTTTTCAGCAAAAAAATCCATTTCCCCTTCTGCGCAGTTTTAGGCAAAGTCAAGGTGCGCCGCGAGTGGTCATTTTTGTGTTTACCTCTGCCTATCTCAATTTTTTATTGAATGCAATAATAAAGTGAGTATACCATCATAAAATGTAGAATTTTTTACACCTAGAAACACTGCAAAACCTGCCGAAATGGCAAAAAAATTATTTCAAATCGTTGATTCCAACTTTTTTTTCCCGTTTGGGGTCGACCTCGCCGCGAGGAAATTCGCGGCGAGGTCGACCCCAAAAAAAACCCAATTTCGAGTTTGTTGAAGAAATGTTCAATCTGACCAATTCCAACGATTGATTCTAAAATCCCACGTCTGTACGAGCACAACTAGCACAAAAAACCCACTCTACGACGCCCACAGCGCCAAGTCGCTCCCTTGCAACTCCGCGGCGAGGTCGACCTGTCGCGGCGACAAGGGAGGCCCCACCAGGACTTGACAATGACTTGGGAGGCCCCATCAGGACTCGACAAGGACTTGAGAGGCCCAACCAGGCTTCGACTGTGCCTTGGTAGGCCCAACCAGGCCTCGCATAGGCCTTGGGAGGCCCCACTAGGCCTCGACATGGCCTTGAGAGGCCTCAACATGGCCTTGAAAGGCTCCAACAGACCTCGCCAATGCATTGGGAAGCCCCACCAGGACTCGACAAGGACTTGAGAGGCCCAACCAGGCTTCGACAATGCCTTGGGAGGCCCAACCAGGCCTCGCATAGGCCTTGGGAGGACCCTAACAGGCCTTACTAAGGCCTTGAGAGGCCCAACCAGGCTTTGACAATGCCTTGGGAGGCCCAACCAGGCCTCGCATAGGCCTTGGTAGGCCCCACCAGGCCTCGACATGGCCTTGAGATGCCTCGACAATGCCTTGGTAGGCCCAACCAGGACTCGCATAGGCCTTGGTAGGCCCCACCAGGCCTTACCAAGGCCTTGAGAGGCCCAACCAGGCTTTGACAATGCCTTGGGAGGCCCAACCAGGCCTCGCATAGGCCTTGGTAGGCCCCACCAGGCCTCGACATGGCATTGGAAGTCCCTAACAGACCTCGCCAAGGCATTGGGAGGGCCCACCAGGCCTCGCCAAGGCCATGGGAAGCTCCATTAGACCTCCCAACCAGCGCTCGTTCATGCCGCGCGGCGTGATCGTCCGCTCGTTCATGCCGCGCGGCATGGTAGAGCCCTTACCAAAAAGTGAGAAAAACAATTTGCTTGAATTCTGTCTACATGCATAGTTCTATACATTTTCGTAAATGCTTTTCAATTCTGTATCCAACCATGTTTTCAGATATGTATGAATCGCAGTAGATCAAAAAATCGCTTCCTTGCAACTCCACGGCGCAGACAAGCGTTCAAGTGCACCGCGCGGCATGGTCAACCCCTGAAATTTGGGCTCGACCTCGCCGCGCGGCGTGGTCGACCCCAGGGCCGACCTTGCCGCGATTCGCGGCGAGGTCGACCCCAGGGCCGACCTCGCCGCGCGGCGAGGTCGACCCCTCGATCCCAGGGTCGACCTCGCCGCGCGGCGTGGTCGACCCCTGGATCCCAGGGTCGACCTCGCCGCGCGGCGAGGTCGGCCCCTGGATCCCAGGGTCGACCTCGCCGCGCGGCGAGGTCGGCCCACGGCGCGGACGGACCTTGCAGGGGTCGACCACGCCGCGCGGCGAGATCGACCGCGCCGCGCGGCGAGGTCGACCCCAAATCGGCTGCATCGCGACTTTTTAAACCTGAATTTCTAAAAATTTTGTTGACAACTTTAAAAAACTGAATACACCATCGTATGCAGAATAAATTTCTGCATCTAGAACAGCCTTTAGATGTCAGAAAATCTATCCACATACGTCAGGATTTTGGTTTGCAGCAAGAAAAGTCACTCGCGGCGAGGTCGACCCAGGTCGACCTCGCCGCGCGGCGCGGTCGACCCCTCCAAAATCAAAAACGATGCGATTACAATCGATTTTGTTGACAAAAAAAATAAAGTAACTACATCAAAAAATCAAAAATTTTCTCCTCGTTCTAAATCTGGTCTCAGATCGCGCGCCCGAGCTCTGTGTGAGGAATGGCATCGATTTTAATGAGGTCGCGGCGAGGTCGGACTTTGCCCGAAATTCGCGGCGAGGTCGACCCCGCGGCGCGGACGATCCCCACACCGGGGGGGGGGTGGGGGGGGGGGGGGGTGTTGGGGGGGGCGTTCGGTTGTGTGGGGGGGGAGGAGGTTTGGGGGGGGGGGGGGGGGGGGGGGGGGGGGGGGGGGGGGGGGGGGGGGGGGGGGGGGGGGGGGGGGGGGGGGGGGGGGGGGGGGGGGGTGGGGGGGGGGGGGGGGGGGGGGCGGGCGGGGGGGGGGCGGGGGTTAAAGGATTGTGTTTTTTTTTTTTTGTTGGGGGGGGGGGGGGGGGGGGGGGGGGTTTGGGGGGGGGGGGGGGGGGGGGGAGGGGAAAAAGGGGGGGGAAGGAGGGGAAAGGAAGGAGAAATTTTTTTGTGGGTGGGGGGGGGGGGGGGGGGGGGGGGGGGGGGGGGGGGGGGGGGGGGGGGGGGGGGGGGGGGGGGGGGGGGGGGGGGGGGGGGGGGGGGGGGGGGGGGGGGGGGGGGGGCTGGGGGGGCGGGGGGGGGGGCGGGGGGGGGGGGGTGGTTGGTTGCCGGGGGGGGGGCCCGGAGCTCTGGCCGCCGGTGTGGGCCCCCTTCGAAGAGTGCTTTTGTGCACCGTTCTTGGTACAGGTCTTTCTGCACTTTGCAACTGCAGCGACGCAAGCAGGCCTGCAGCCGGTGGGGCCAATGCCGGGAACTCCAGCCACTCCGGTTGGACTGCAGAGAACTTGTGATAGGCTAACACAGGCTTCAATCTTTCTAGCTGGTCAACGCCAGCCCAGCAGAGGCGAAAATGCTGAACAAAGCGGTGGGAAGTGGAGCAAAGCAGGAAAGTCCGAAAGAATTCACGCAAACGGAGACCACCTACCAGGAGGTTTTCCACTTTCCTTGCCCTTCTTTCTTGGGCGTGAAACGGGAGATTATGCTGAAGAGCGAAACCGAGGCCACTGAGACTGAGTCGGCGGGGGACAAGAACTCCGGGAGTGAAGAGAACAAGAAAATCGGCGAAGGCCAAGACGAAGGCGAGGAAGCAGCAGAGAATGACGTGGACGCAAACACCAAATACTGATTTATCGAAATTTCTTTTTAAAATATAGTCTTCAATTAGATGTGCCTTTTCTCGCGTTATAGCTGTGATTTGTTCCAAGGTCTTGCTTTTAATGATGTCGCATTTGGGCCAATCGATTCGCATTGTCTTTTTACCTTACGTGGCGCTGAACTGAGGTTGTTTTAGATGCAAAAAAGGTTCTATCGAGGAACTACAATGAAAAGCAAAATTGCGAAATGAGGAAAATTGTTGTATGGGGTACTCATATAAAATTTCGTGAAATGATAACTTATCGCTATATTGTGCTATTGATCGCTTGACTTATTCATATAGACTCATCGTTATTGAGACTCATCGCTATACATTCGGTTCGTCATAAAAATCGGGCACAATAGAAAAAAAGGCCCTTGAGCTTTCCTTATTTCTGGTGAGCATTTTTATAAGTAGGCTGTCCCTGTAAGGAGCACTCTAAGTGTGATAGTTCGCAGTGAAATTAAATTAATATATGTTTCCAGAAATATGATCTACACTGCTAAAAATGTTTTATAGACCAAAAATTTCGATTCATAATAGCTTTTGGGTTGATTGAAGTCTTTGAACCTAGTTTCTAATTGCCACACTCAAGCATTTTATTTTTCTCTAAATATTTCACCAGCGTTATTTTAAAAACTTCATAATTGAAGGAGCCTATAACCATTTTCCCCCGTTACTAAGCGGTGAAATTCATTTTTACTAAGTTCAAATACATACAACACCGAAAACTGCAACGGACCCTATTTCCGGCACGTGTGCAGCATTTTGCGCGAACTTGCAAGCCTCCAAACAACGCGCAATTAGCAATCGCTCCTCGCTTGCTCCCTCCATTACTATCAAACCGGTTTTTGTTCATGACAGAAAAGACTAAGGTTCAAAAAAGGTGTTTACAAATTATTGTCAAAAAAGGCAATGAATTGCAGACAGCAATCTAATGTCTTTCATGGCGCAATTCCTTTGGCTGACGTGGAAAAACTTGCTTCTCCGTCGGAGAAAGCCAGCGCTGATTGTCTTGGAGACACTCATTCCCGCTGTGCTATTCATTGGCCTTCTAATTCCCACAATATTCATTCACAAAAATCAGTATGGCTACCGGAGCTTCCACCTGGATCCAGGTTTCTTTTCTCAGCTCAATCAATATTTCTTAAGAGCCATTTTACACAAGGCTATAGATAAATGACCCAAAGAGCTGGAAAAGTCAAATTTTGAATTTCTTATTTTTTGCCAGGAATTCATAAAGAAGGTTTTTGTGATCTCTATGCCGTTTACCGTTTTGAATTTAGTGCCTTTGAAGTCGAGAAATGAGCAAAAATGTAAAATGACTCAAATTGTTTTGGCTCGCTTAAAGAATTGAGACTGTGCTTACTATTTTGGCTGATGGTGACCCACAAAAATACAGTTACCCCTATGTGTTATACCTCGTTGGAACCGCAATAAAATTTTGAAGCTTCTACAGGTGAAAAATATCGGATACCGACTGGTTTTGCCATTGTAGTATCACTTTTATGTTAAAAAAAGACACATTTTAAAAAATTTTTACATTTTTAATCACATTTAAAATTTTTAAATTTTCACATTTTTAATCACATTTCATTTCACATTTCAAGTCAAAAAAGACACATTTTTAACGATTTCTCAAAATTTTGTTTACAATGCCCCCCAAGCCCAATATTATTCTTCAACCTTGCATCATTGTGGTTATTTTGATACCCAATATGTCCTATGTTCACTTTGCCTCAAAAAGTTATTCCATGAAAAATCAAAGAAATGAAAGAAACGCCCTATGATATAACATAGGGGTCTGTATGAAAGACATTAATTTGGCACTAAAAAACTTCCTGTTCTTTTTGTGCTTCAAATTGGACCATTTCCATTTCAGGGCTGGTCAACCCAACCCTTAGGCAGTTAAAGATGAAAAGATATTGCTGGTCACCTATTATTTTTTTGGGGAAAAAGTCCCGAGAATGGGTAAAGGTCAAGATTTTGCCCTATGTTATAACATAGGAAAAAATTGGCCAAAAAATTTTCCGTGTTGGAATTTGATTCCAATGCCCTTAATCAATACTCCTAACCCAAATATACCCAAAAATGCCACTTTTATGACAAATTTTAGTGTATTTTGAAATTCGCAATTTTCAATATTTTCTTCATTTTGGGCCAAATTAGGTTGGTTCATAATAAGGTTGGTTGGTCACTAAAAGGGATCAGTGCTTATGCTCCGCTTAAGCTCATATCGCACAGACCCAATTTTGAAGCGCAGGACGAATCGTTACTCAGAGTGGAATAAAACTGGAGCTATATTTAGGTGACAAAACTGCCAATGTCAAATGTTAAAATTTACCAATGTTTTAAATTTTGTCTTCTCATATTTGCCAAAAGATTTAAAACCTTAATTTTAGTTTGAAATTAAAAAAGCAGTAAGATAAATGTTGGTCTTTCTGTTTCAGAAAAGATATCTTAAAGGGAGGATATCAGAAATGACGGTGTCACCAATTTGACTGAGACTTATTTGGGAGATAGTTGGTTGCAAGTGTATATTGCAAGGCATGTTAGCTATTCCCAAAACAGCTCAGGTTTTCAGAGAGCATTTTAAAAGCTATATATCGTTTGTAAAATGATCAAGCTGGATTAAGCTCATATTAGCAATTGGTAAATTATGCGAAATATAGAGTGCTTGAGTAGAAACACAAAATTTCCGGCAAGAAGAATCTTTATTAATTTAAAGCTTTCTTGGATGTTTAAGGGTCAAATAGAGACAAATGATGTTAAATTGTGTGGCAACTATTATCTCAATGATACATTGTGATGGAATACAATTTTTGGCGAACATCAGAGAATTTATTTAGCTCCATTTTAACACTTGAATCGATCAAACCTATTGCTGCGAACTAAAGTTACAAGTCAAGCCATTGAAACATCGGCTATCTGAGTAAGTCACTATGTAGGGCTAGACACATTTTTGGCTGCGCCATCTACAGCCCATCGATTTAATTGATTTTTAGTGGCTAAATAATTCGGTTTATTATATTTCTAGCCATGACTGACCGGTCCAAAACGGACCTGAAAGCCTGATTTTTTAACGATTTTTTGTATCAAATTACCCAATTTTCCCCCTTACAACATGGGAAATTTTGAGATTTTTTTCTCAAAACTTTTGACTAAATGTGCAAAAACCTAATATGCCTGCACGATAACTTAACCATAGCCTACTCAAGAAAAAAAATCCAGCACGATCTGAGAGGGGTGACATTCCTGATACATACCTGATCAGGTAAAGGAACATTCCTAAAAAAATACTCATGCAAAGACGGTATAAGTATAATTATTAAAATTTTTTTTGGTATTTATTTTTATACGTTTCACTCACACCTTGCTCTATAATCAATATCCTGAAGAAAAAGGGCAAAGAAGGGATGAGCAGGATGAGATGTGCAGAGGTGACTTTGTTCGGCCTGCCGAGCAGTGGAGTGCTGAGCAGCATCCAGTCCTACGCCTGCCGTGAGGCGAGGGCAGGCAACTGGCCAACGGAGGCTGCCGACATTTTTCAGTTCCAGTTTGGCCTCAACAGCAGCTCGCTTGCCTCCTTGTTGGCTACCCTTCTTCACCATTTATATTTTTATTTAATTTTTTTACTTTTTTAAAATTTTGCAAATTTAAATGTTTTTTACAATAATTAAAATTATTATATTATGGCTACCTTAAACGTATCTCTTATCTTCTGTATATCTGCGATTGAAGTGGGGGAAAGTCCAGCATTCAGTGATTCAGTCCAGCATATAATGACTACAGTCTAGACTAATTAATCGCCAGCAGCAAAGTTGACAAAGTAAAGATGCAATTCAAAAAAGAAATGTTTTGCCTTGAATTTAAAAAAAGTTCGCCAGGAAAAGTTAAAAACTGGTGGAGCTATGAAGTTTCAAAGACAAACACCTATAATGGCGCAAAGCGCAATGGTGACCGCGAAGCGCATATCCTTATCCATTGATTATGCAATATTCAAGAGTGTTGAAATTCGGCTGTGGTTTTGCTGACAACTGCAAACAACATAGATTTAGTCGCTTTTTATGAACAGAAAACAAAACAAAAACTAAAGTCTTTAGTTCAATTATTAACAGTTGAGCTGATTTCGCAACAAATTGATTGATGATGTTTGTTAAATGCATGAAAGTTTGTCACTCAAAAGGGCAAGTATGTAGTTTCTTCTCCAATTTCAAAAGTAAGCACAGATTTTGAATCGTTATACATGAATTGTGAACAAACAAGTATATGGCGCAGAGCGCAATAGGTGACCGCGGAGCTAAACACCCCAATCTTCTGGACTTTACGAGTTTTACCCAAAGAAGGGATGTTTCAAAAGGTCAAAGACCTCCTCCACCCTTCCAGATTTTTGCAGAATTTCATTACCTTTCAAGTAAAAAAAATTTGTCCAAATCCATTGAGAATTTGCCCTTTCTCAGCACGTCACATTTTTAAACCTTCTACCCAGAAAAGTAATTATTTAAAATGCTCCGAGACCAGTTCCACCCCTCCAGATCTTCCTACAATTGTATTACCTCTCAGGGAAACAAAGTTTGTTTGAATCCGCTGAGAATTTTCCATTTCTCAGCATACCCCATTATTAACCTTTCTACCCAAAAATATAATGTTTCAATTGCTCAGATCCCGGGTCTACCCCTCCAGATCTTCCTAAAATATTATTACCTTTCAGGAAAAAAAAGATTGTCCATATCCGTTAAGAATTTGTCATTTCTCAACATACCTCATTTTGTAACATTTGTACCCAAAAAAGTAATGTTTCAATTGCTCAGATTCCTGGTCTACCCCTCCAGATCTTCCTAAAATATTATTACCTTTCAGGAAAAAAAGTTTGTCCCAATCCATTGAGAATTCACCATTTCTCAGCATACCCCATATTTCAACCTTTCTACCCAAAAAGTAATGTTTCAAATGCTTAAATTCCGGGTCTACCCCTCCAGATCTTCCTAAAATAGCATTACTTTTCAGGGAAAAAAAGTTTGTCCAAATCCGTTAAGAATTCGCCCGTGGACAGCATTTCCAGACATATATATATATACAGACATATCAGGACAAAAGTTTAGTAACCTCTATAGACCGGGAGCGGCCCTTCGGGCCGCTCCGCGGTCAAAAATTCAAGTGTTCTGTTCAAATCTAAACAATTCAGCTGCAACAGAGCAAAATGTGCATCAGAGATAACAATTTTTCTACCCAGAAAACTGATGTTTTTAGTAGTCCGGGATTGGCTCCCCCCTCTAGGATACAAGCGGCAAGGTTTATCTTCCAGGAAAAAACAGTTTGTCAAAATCCGTTGAGAATTCTTCTGGTTTCAGCCAATCCAGACGGTAAAGGGACAACTCGGTACGGGGATGACTCGGTACTGAGGATAACTCGGTACGGGGAGAACTCGGTACTGAGGATAACTCGGTACTGAGGATAACTCGGTACGGGGATAACTCGGTACGGGGATAACTCGGTATCAAGGATAACTTGGTACCATAAGAGCTATAGGAGTTTTTCAGCTTCGATTGAGACGTTCTTTTATGGCTTATGTTATCTTAACTTAAAAAAATATGTTTTAAAAGCAAAAATACCAACCATACATCTACAAGCAAAAATTCGAAAATGTATTCTGCTGAATATCCTCTGTTATTACAGTATGACTTGCATGGATTGGAACTTAGAATTACAGCTTTCCAGGATAAAGTTTTTAATGGTGCAAAATGCTTAAAAGTATTTTCGTTAAATAAAAAAAAATTAGAATGGCAGCAATTATTATCCATGAAATCTTTTGCAACTGAAAACACTCATGAAAATAAAAAATTAATTGCCTTGAACTTAAAAATCTTTATTAAACCCCTGAAGCATAAAGTTTTTACTAAATCAAATTAAACTTTTAGTTTGCACATTATTTTTCACCAAGTTAAGCCTTGGTATCAGCAGATCATTTGGTACCGAGTTGTCCTAGGTACCGAGTTATCCCCGTACCGCGTTATCCTCAGTACCGAGTTATCCTCAGTACCGAGTTATCCCCATACCGAGTTATCCTCAGTACCGAGTTATCCTCAGTACCGAGCTGTCCCCGTACCGAGTTATCCTCAGTACCGAGTTATCCCCGTACCGAGTTGTCCTAGAATCCTATATGAGGACAAAAAAGTAATCTCTATAAACCGCGGAACGGCCCTTCGGACCGCTCCGCTGTCAAAAATAGAATAATAATCGGCCTGCAGCTCTCGGACGGATGATTTTCCCACGGCAGTCGGCAACATCTCAGAGGAGTTCGTGGAGCAGCTTCTTTGCGGAGCAGTGAGCAGGGATTGGGAGCATGGTTGGACAGGCTCCCACGCCACTCTCCGAAACAGGACCAACGCCACCAGCCAGTGCCAGCTCCCCCCACTGCCGCGCAGTTGCCTTTCCCACTAATGGCCGCTCCAGCTAATTGAGCCCGCTGGGGTGTTTCCAGAGACGGCGTGCCTGAAAGCCCTGGAGCAGCTGTCAAATATAGGTTACTGTGATTACACCAATCTGGAGCTAAGCTGCCGTGATCGGGCTTGGGCCAATAATGTGCACGCCCTCTTAGCCGGCTACATTCTCCTCGCCCCAGCATCCTCACCAGCCGTTCAATCGGTTCGTCTTTCTTCTGCATTTGACTCATATTTCAGTTGACGTTTGGCGTTCTTTTTTTTGAAGTCTTATGCCTTAAAATATCGCAAAATGCACCACTGTTTTAAAAAGGCTGACAGTATATGCGACAGTGTTTCAAACTAGCAAAAGCAGTAACCGAGAATTCAAATTCAATGTAATAATTAATTATTCATGCATCAAAATTAAAGAAAAATTGCAGCAAAAACTTGCCCAAAACACTTTACCGATCTCAATAGAGCTTCACTACTTTAAGGTAGCAGAAAATCTTAAACGACAGATAAGCTCTCCTGTGGAGAATTTGCAAACTTTTTTCAAGCATCATCCCTTGCCAAGGTTGCTTAGTCAAACAAAAAATAATATTCCAGTTTTTTTTTGTTTTTCAGAAACCACAGCGAAACGATTGGGCTCATTGCTGGCTTGACTGAAGTAAGTGTTCTATTAGTTTTCGTTCGCAAACAAGCGTGAATCTTTAGGCTTCTCTGTTTTTTGACTACAAAGCCTATCTCTTATCCTTGAATTCAATGAATCAGACTCTTTGGCTCAGCCCTTCTATAGAGAATCCTAAGAGTAGCCTGGAATTATCAGTGCGCTGGAGGGGCGGAACGCGTTGAGCTAATGAAGAATGAAGCGGATTTGCGCGCGGAAGCCATGTGCTTGGGCGACAACTTCCACGCCGCCTTCATCTTTCACTTGGACGACCCCTCCGCCTCTACTTTCCCACCCGCCACTTCCTACTCCATTCTCATGCCGTGTCAGCCTCTGACCGCGCCTTACTTCCTCACTGTCATGCCAACCAGGTCGGAAATGAACCCGGCCATACTCAAAGTCGGCAAGGCCTGGCTTTACTACGAGTATCTGGGCGACTTCAGGCGAGAGCTGGCCAGGTCCTTGTTTCAGCGATGGGGATTTCTGGCGCTGCAGGTCACTTCCACCCTCCAGCTTGGCAACAATGGCCCTTTGTCAACGTTTTAATACTAAGTCTACGCACGCATGATTTAAGCCCCCCAAATATGCCTACGCGAAAAGGAAACTAAATCCGAAAGAAAAATAAATCCAAGTATATCCACAAGGAAACTTTTTGAAAAATGGGGGAACTTCCAAGCATGCAGATGAAACTGTCCATCAACTGCATTGTGAAGTCTTAAGGCACTTGGGTATTGTAGGAAAGTGTTGAACGGGGCATTATCGCCCAGCACCTAAGACACCAGAGCGATTTCCTGCAATACCTCAACGCAACCACTGTTCACCTGCAGGAGCTGCCTGAACAGTTGGCTTGCGAGGTTTTCAGTCTGCAGCAGTGTTTTGGGTCTTGGCTGAAGAAAGGAAAGCTTGAGCTCCATTTCACCGGCCCGCGGGCTTCCATTAACGCACTTGGGTATTGTAGGAAAGTGTTGAACGGGGCATTATCGCCCAGCACCTAAGACACCAGAGCAATTTCCTGCAATACCTCAACGCAACCACTGTTCACCTGCAGGAGCTGCCTGAACAGTTGGCTTGCGAGGTTTTCAGTCTGCAGCAGTGTTTTGGGTCTTGGCTGAAGAAAGGAAAGCTTGAGCTCCATTTCACCGGCCCGCGGGCTTCCATTAACGCACTTGGGTATTGTAGGAAAGTGTTTAACGGGGCATTATCGCCCAGCACCTAAGACACCAGAGCGATTTCCTGCAATACCTCAACGCAACCACTGTTCACCTGCAGGAGCTGCCTGAACAGTTGGCTTGCGAGGTTTTCAGTCTGCAGCAGTGTTTTGGGTCTTGGCTGAAGAAAGGAAAGCTTGAGCTCCATTTCACCGGCCCGCGGGCTTCCATTAACGCACTTGGGTATTGAAGGAAAGTGTTGAACGGGGCATTATCGCCCAGCACCTAAGACACCAGAGCGATTTCCTGCAATACCTCAACGCAACCACTGTTCACCTGCAGGAGCTGCCTGAACAGTTGGCTTGCGAGGTTTTCAGTCTGCAGCAGTGTTTTGGGTCTTGGCTGAAGAAAGGAAAGCTTGAGCTCCATTTCACCGGCCCGCGGGCTTCCATTAACGCACTTGGGTATTGTAGGAAAGTGTTTAACGGGGCATTATCGCCCAGCACCTAAGACACCAGAGCGATTTCCTGCAATACCTCAACGCAACCACTGTTCACCTGCAGGAGCTGCCTGAACAGTTGGCTTGCGAGGTTTTCAGTCTGCAGCAGTGTTTTGGGTCTTGGCTGAAGAAAGGAAAGCTTGAGCTCCATTTCACCGGCCCGCGGGCTTCTTTCTTTCTTTCTTTCTAGTTTTTCGCCAGCGAGTGGGGGTAAACAGCAGAGGCTGGATCACAGCATACTGAAAGTAGGAAATAGGTGCAAGAGCGGCAGGAAAAAGGCAGCAGAAGGAGGAAGGTGGCTGGCTAGGGGAAGGGCGGAGGAGCTCTCAACTCCCGCACAGCCGCCACAAAGTCCGCCAGGGAGCCCAGGATGGCATGCTCAGGCAGCCGATTCCAATCACCAATCACACGATGAGGCCAACTTTTTGCAATAAGACTGGGAGCCCTTGGGTCTTGGAGAAGACGGCAGCCATGACGGAGTGTACGGGCATTGGGTTTTTTTTGGACCATTTGTGGGCAGTACTGATGCTCATGGTACACTTTGTACAGAAAAATGAGGTCTGCTAGATGGCGGCGGCTTTCAAGGGATTCAAGCTTCAACAAGGCACAGCGAAAGGGATAGCCCTGACCCATGTTAGACAGGTGGCACTTTCTGAAAACAAAGCGGGTAAAGTCTCGCTGCACACGTTCCACTCTATCACAGTCTGATTTAGAAAGACAGTTCCAAGCAGGAGAGGAATATTCCAGGATTGGTCTGACGTAAGTGCAGAAGGCTCTGGTGAGTGTAGAAGGGGACGGGCAGCTGAAACACTTTTTGAGCGTGAAACACATTTGCCTGGCCCTAGCGCAGATTGAGGTGATATGAGCAGATGGAGAGAGAGAATCATTAACAAGCACACCTAGGTCTCTGAACACCTTATTTTCGGCAGTAGGGAGAGGGAGGCCGCAGAGGTAGTAGGTGGTTCCTAGGCCTTTTCCTATTGGGAGGACGGCACACTTAGCAGGAGAAATTTCGAGCTGCCAGCAGGAGGCCCAATTTTCTACAGCATGTAATGCAGCTTGGAGAGTAGCAGGACAGGTGGAAGAGATCTTGATATCATCAGCCCACAACCAGCATTCGGCTCCTACATCACAGACAACTCTTGCAAGTGAATTGATATAGAGCAGGAAGAGGAGTGGACTGAGAGTGCCACCTTGGATGATGGAAGAGGTGATGTGGCGAGAGGAAGAAACTTCACCATCAACTACTACTACTTGCGTCCTGGCAGAGAGGAAAGATTTGATCCAGGAAAGGGCAGGCCCAGAAATGCCGAAAGAGAGGCAGCAGTGGATTAGCTTAGCATGCGAAACTTTGTCAAATGCTTTGGCGAAGTCTATGAAACAGACATCAGCTGAAAGCCTAGACGAAAGCAGCAATTTCCACTCATGGTGGCTAGAAATGAGCTGTCCTGCAGTTGCACGTTTTCTGCGAAAACCAAATTGACGCCAGGTGAGCAAGGAATTATTTTCGAGGAAATTTGAAAGTTGGGTGGCAACTATTTTCTCAAGAATTTTACAGAGCGAGGAGGTGAGGGAGATTGGGCGGTAATTGGAAGCTCTGGATGGATCTCCTTTACGCTTGAAAATTGGAATAACAGAGCACTGCTTCCACTGGTCGGGAAATTCTGCGCATGCAAGGCACAGTTCATAAAGCATGGAGAGTGGAATGCAGATATCTGGCACCAATCGTTTGAAAAGAAGCATTGGAAATCCGTCTGGTCCTTTGCTAAGTTTTGGCTTACAGCGAGAAATAGCTTGCCTAACTTGGTGAGGCCCTGAGAGGATATGAGTGAAGCGGCAGGGGGGTGGAGGAGAGGTTGCGGGCAGGTGTCCATCGTCAACTGAATAAACAGAAGCGAAATATTCGGCAAAAACCTCACATTTGTCTTTGCTGCCGTGGACAAGCCTAGTACCATTCCAAATAGAAGGCGTTCTGTTTGCATTTTTGCCCTGCTTTTCAGCTACAATCCGATACAGCTGTGAGGGAGATTTGGTTAGGAGAAGGCGCTCATTCCTAGCATGAAATTTGAAGCAGGCTTTTTTGAGCATTTTACAACTGCGTCTATAAGACCTGAGGGCCCTGCGGGAGGAGTGTCTAGAGGCATAGAGGCGGCGACGGAGGTGATGAAGCGAGGAGAGGTGAGGAGGGAGTGATGCACGGGGGGACTTACGACAGCCGGCAAAGCACACAGGAACAAATTCATCGATCAGGCTGTTTAGAACATGGGTAAACATGTCAAGGAAATTTGTGGCATCTGTGGCTAAGCCCAGCACGTAGTCCCAGTCTATGCAAGCCAATGCCCGTTTCATCTCCTCATAGCCGCCAGCCCTCCAACGACGAAAGGGAACCTTAGCCTTTGGTTGCTGATTGGAAGGCCCCTGTGGAGAGGCGAGGGAGAAGGCCACCGAAGCATGGTCGCTGAGTAGAACTGGCGGGCCAATGCAGCAGGAGCGCAGGTCACAGGCAGCACTGATGAAAACCAGGTCTAGACAATTATTTCCACGTGTAGGACTGCTGACAATCTGGGAAAGAGAGTGAGAGGCAGACCACTGGAGTAGAGTGCGGCCGGCCCTGCTTCTGCAAGAGAGAGTGGACCAGGAGATTTCTGGCAGGTTTGCATCACACACAATGACGGAGGGGTAGGAGCAGGAAGCTAGGATCTGGCTCATGCATGAGAGGCTATCTTCAAGGTATTGCAGACTAGAACTGGGAGGGCGGTACCAGGTGATGAGGCGGGTTTTGCTTTGGGAGCAGAAAAGGTCAACACAGAGAAGCTCTAAGTGAACAGGGGTGTCAATGACTGAGACATGAGAGAATTTGGGTGAGCAGAAAATGAGAACTCCTCCGCCTGAGGCATTGCGGTCCTTGCGAAAAACAGAATAGTGGGTGCCAGCTGTGAGTAGGCTATCGGGAAAGGAGCTGCCTAGCCAGGTTTCAGTGAATGAAATCAAATCATACTCTGAGCTGGACAGGAGATCGGATAGTAGCTGGAGCTTAGGGCGGGATCTAGAGTTGCTCTTAATTCCTCGTATATTGGCATAGAGAAAGTTCCTGATCAGTGCTGGGAAAAAGGAGGAGGGGCAGAGGTAGAGGAGGTGGCCTGTGTGTCCTTGTCAGACTCAAGCTTCTTAGCCAGCCAATCATCAAAACCTGCATCAGACCAGCTGGGCACACGGGAGGAGGCCTTAGTGCAAAGGATGGGAAAGTCGGGGCGGGCATAGTTGATGCGGAAGTCGATCTGGTCCTCGAGATCCTGGGGGGAGCGGGCGGCACAGAGAGCCTCGCGGCGTTGCAGGCGGAGTCGGATGAGGGAGATCTCGTCCTTGGAGCGGGCCTGGCGCAGGAAGACGGAGCCATAGGTTCCCGACTGCTTCAGCCCCTTTGCCGCTGAAAGAACAGCAGTCTGCATGCTCTGCGTCATAAGCACAACTTTTGCAAGAGGAGGTTTATCCTTTGGAGAGTCGCGTGTCGCAGGGAGACGATAGCACTTGTCGATGCGGGTGGTGGTGGCCAGTCCAAGCTCCTCGATGATGGAGAGGATGGAGGCGGGCAGGTCCTCGCCGGGCTCGTGGGGCAGGCCGGAGATCAGGAAGCTCTTGGTGCGTTCTTGCTCGGCAGCATCGTGTGCGAGTTGGGCAGAGAGGGTGCGAGGAGGCTTGGCAGGGGCGGCGTGGAGGGCTTTGGCTGTGCGGGCTGCGTAGGAGTCTGCGCTGGGAGCCTTGGGCAGGATGAAGGAGCAGAGGGAGTTGAGCTTCTCCTCCAGGCTGGAGACCTTGGAGGCGAGGTCGTGAGTGGGGAGAGCAGGGACGGTCGGAGCTGGCTGCAGTCCCTCTTCTTGGGGGCCCTTGGGCAGCTGGCAGCTGGTGCAGGCGAGGATGACGAAGGGCAGTTGGAGGGCGGCGAGCATCTCGGCAGAAACTTCCTCCTCTCCGTCGCAGACGAAGCAGTAGACTTCACGGCAGTAGGCACACTGGAAGCCCTTGCAGGCCTCAGCGAAGAGGTTGGACTCTGTCGGGCTTTGGCATTTGGTGCAGTTGGCGGCGGCGGGTGTGTGAGAGGGCCGGGGCGGAGTGGCGGAAGGGGGGGTGTCAGTTTTTCGGCGTTTACACCGGTTTTTATCTTTATTAGCCATATTGCAATCACTTGACTTGCTCACTTGGTGAACAGAACACACTTCCATTAACGCACTTGGGTATTGTAGGAAAGTGTTGAACGGGGCATTATCGCCCAGCACCTAAGACACCAGAACGATTTCCTGCAATACCTCAACGCAACCACTGTTCACCTGCAGGAGCTGCCTGAACAGTTGGCTTGCGAGGTTTTCAGTCTGCAGCAGTGTTTTGGGTCTTGGCTGAAGAAAGGAAAGCTTGAGCTCCATTTCACCGGCCCGCGGGCTTCCATTAACGCACTTGGGTATTGTAGGAAAGTGTTGAACGGGGCATTATCGCCCAGCACCTAAGACACCAGAGCGATTTCCTGCAATACCTCAACGCAACCACTGTTCACCTGCAGGAGCTGCCTGAACAGTTGGCTTGCGAGGTTTTCAGTCTGCAGCAGTGTTTTGGGCCTTGGCTGAAGAAAGGAAAGCTTGAGCTCCATTTCACCGGCCCGCGGGCTTCCATTAACGCACTTGGGTATTGTAGGAAAGTGTTGAACGGGGCATTATCGCCCAGCACCTAAGACACCAGAGCGATTTCCTGCAATACCTCAACGCAACCACTGTTCACCTGCAGGAGCTGCCTGAACAGTTGGCTTGCGAGGTTTTCAGTCTGCAGCAGTGTTTTGGGTCTTGGCTGAAGAAAGGAAAGCTTGAGCTCCATTTCACCGGCCCGCGGGCGATTGCGATAGCGGCCAATCTTTTCCTGCACAATCTCTGGGCCGCTGCTATGGCTGGACTCTGCTACAGCATGGTGGTGGAGAAGGAGAGTCGTCTCAAGGAGTTCTATCGCATCATGGGCCTTTCCGACCTCGTCAACACCGTCCCCCCTCATTGTCGGCCTGTTTCCTGAGAAGAAGCTTGGCCAGTTGCAGTTGGGCTGGCTCCTGTCCTATTTCCTGCTCATGATTCCCTCCAGTTTCTGCCTCAGCCTGCTGCTCTACTTCTTTTTCCCCGAGCAAAGCCTGCAGCTGTTCCCCATCTTCCTCCTGCTCTTCCTGCTTTTCGGCCTAGCCTCAATCGCCTTTGCCATCTTCGCTAGCGTCTTCTTCTGGTAACTCATCCTTTTTCTGCCTACAATCTGCTCCACCATCGGTCAACAATCTTCAAGCACTATTTTTAAAAGCATGACCCAGGTAGTGAAACAAAAAGAGTCCCCCACCCCCCTGTGAGTTGAAAAGAGAGAGATAAATGATGAGCGCCCAGGTCACCGAAGACAGCCTTTACCATCAGTCTCACCTACCTGGCCATCAGCAACTGCATCGCAGGCTTTCTCATTGTCGGCAACCTCGGAGGCCAGGTTTTGCGCTACCCCCTCCTGCTCCTCCCAGAGGTCTCTTCCTCCACTTCCCTCTTCTTCACTCTCCCCTCTAACCGCCCAGTCTGCTTCCAGTTCGCTTTCGCATTCGGCTTCAAAAGCATCAGCTACCTCATGCTCGGGGATCAGCTGCAGCTCAGCTTCGGGTTGCCCCTTTCAACTGGGCTCGGCCTCATTGCAAGGATGGGTGGAGCGCTGGCAGGCAGCTGTGGGAAGTGCCACTGGAGGGCTTCGAGGTGCCGCCAGCCATCGCCCTCATCGCCCTGGCCTTCGACGTCCTGCTCCACCTCGCCCTCTACGCCTATCTGGAGCAGATTATGCCTGGTCTCCTCTGCCTTGGCTAAAGGAAGCTAAGGGGGGATTTACGTCTGGCTCTGTGCAGGCAGCTGGGGCCAGAGCAGGGCGCCCTGGTTCCTCTGCCAGCCCAGCTTCTGGCGTCGCGCCCAGCCCTCCATCTGCCAGGAAGGCGATATCAACTTCGGTGGGACTTCTTTTTGCATATTATCCTTTTTTGACATTGTTATGAGCAGATGAGCAAAGCCAAAAAAAAGAAATGCATTTTGAATATACATTTTTTAGAGGTTAGAATAATTCGGCCATCGTTTTAGCATGTATATGTATTGATCATTTATTGTTAGTTCATCATCGGGTACTTTATACTCGAAGGTTTTAGAATTACAAAAGTTACCATATCAAAAATGAATAAAAATTAATTTTATCCATCTTCAGGTGAGGCAGCGGTGGAGCATCTGAGTGAGGGCTCAGAGGTGAGCGTGCGGATGGTCAACCTCAGCAAGGTCTATGCTGGAGGCAAGCGAGCCCTGGACAACTTCAGCTGCACCTTTCCAAAAAACCAAATCGTTCCCCTCTCCCGCCTCCCTCATTCCTACCAGGAGAAAGAAGATGGTTTTGCAGACTGCCTTCTTGGGTCACAATGGGGCTGGAAAAACGACGGCCATGTGAGCAGCAGAAGTTTGAAATTCAGTGTTCGGCAACTGTTGATGTTTGAGGTCGATCATGTGCGGAATGATGGAGGCAAGTGGAGGGAGTGTTTTTGTGAATGGGCTGGACGTGCGGTGGAAGATGAAGGAGATTCGTCGCAACCTCGGCTACTGTCCGCAGTACAATCTACTGATGGAGAAGTGATGACGTGCTGATTGCCAGGATAAGGGAGAGGAAACAGGATGTTTTCAGTCTGACAGTGGCTGAGCAGCTGAAATTCTACGCAGGCATCCGGGGCGTCCCCTGGAAACAGATCAATGCCGCCGTCACCAACGCCCTAACTGCCGTCGCCCTCTCGGACAAGGCCAAGACTAAGGCTAAGAACCTCTCTGGTTCAGCTTTTGACCGACAAAGGAGCAGGAAACAAACTGAGACAAAGTTCCAGGGGGCATGAAACGAAAACTTTCACTGGCCGTGGCTTTCTTGGGTGACTCGGAGACGGTGATTTTAGACGAGCCAACTGCAGGCATCGATCCACATTCACGGTTTTTTTTGTACTTTTTTGATTGTGTATTGAAGCGGGTATTTAAAGACGATCCATATGGGACTACCTACTGAGTATGGCCAAGGGACGCTGTATCATCTTCTCCACGCACCAGATGGACGAAGCAGATTTACTGGCCGATCGCATTGCCATCATCGCCAATGGTCAGCTCAAGGCTCTCGGCTCCCCTCGCTTCATCAAAGTAGAGCCCTACTGAACTCTGCAGCAGATATCCACTTAACCCCTTCTCTAGAACAAGTTTGGAAACGGTCTCCGTCTAAGTCTGGTGAGGGATGGAGAGACAGCCGAGGCACGGGAGCTGCTAGCTTTTATTCGAAACTATTTCCCCAAGGCTCAGATTGATGAAAAGGTGGACTGAGCTGGGGACGTGTGAGTGAGGAGAGGTAGGGAAGGCTGGTTGAGGTGGGAGCAGAGCTGCGGGTGAGTCTGGGAACAGGTTGGCCGGTACCCTGGAAGCAGCTCGCGGATTTCTTCGCCAGCCTAGAGCAAAATCTTCAAGAACTTCAAGTGATCAGCTACGGCATCTCCGACGCTCAGCTTGAGCAGGTGCGTACAATTTTTGACAAATCTCTTCTCTGCTCTGCGTCGTACTAGGAGAATTGAGAATTTGGAATTTTCTTTAAAAGTCAAAAAACTAAATATGTTTTCCACGTGGTGGCCTGTAACTAGGAAAAAATATCAACCAAATCGGAGAAGGTGCATTTTTGGCACTGTGCTTTTAAAGTTATGGGCAAAAATAAAGAATTTTAAGTTAAAATCAAGACTAGCCAACTTTTGGAGGCCTCGAAAGTCTTCTTTCAAGCGTGAGACATTGCAGACCTTTCGTCAAATCGCAGATGCTGCTACGGAATCAAGTGACTTAGGTTTTGCCTTTCAATACTATGCATTATTTTTCATACATAAAACCTTCAGGCGAAGGAGGCAAAAAACCGCGATCTTCATTAGGTGGTTGGCTTTTTGGTTGAGCCTCAACCGCCAACCACAATCCTTTGCTATTGAGAGCGAGAAACTGGACAAGAAGCTGGAGGAGATAAAAATCCGCCAAATATCGGCGTGCCAATTGTCTCGGTACCAGCTGGCTCAGAGCCTATGGGCCCCCTACCTCTTTTCTTCTACCGCCTCTACGGCCTCATTGTCATCCGTTTCATCGCCTTCAAACGTCACATCATCCGTCACTCAATTTTCCTTCCCATCAGCGTAAATGGGAGCAAAGATGGTGGCGAATTGACAGGAGAAAGCTTTATGCGGCTGATCTGTCTGGGCATTGTGCTGGCCGCTGTTGCTGGTCTGCAAAAGAGTGAAGGAAGGCCGGAGGAGGAACGGGGCGTCCTCGGTCCCCTCCCCATCACCCCGGCTCTTTATCGACGCAGCTTTTTTCGCCGCAACCTCTTCTTCTACAAGTTGCACTCAAATCTTTCGTCTGCACTGTTGGCTTTGCTAACTGAAAGTCTAAAGCAAGTTCGGGGTTGTTTTTAAGCATAAGCAAAAGAATACAAATATCGCTTTTATTGCGATCTATTTTTTGTTTTTATTATTGAACCAGCTTTCGGCTGATGTCTGGAGCCCCCCCCCCCCAAAGGTTTCACCCCCCCCCAAAGTTTCACCCCCCCCCCCAAGAGTTTCACCCCTCCCCCATGAGTTTCACCCCCCCCCCCAAAGCGTACTATATTGAAAAATTTTTTAATAGCTTAAAATACTCTTCTGTACATATCTCGAAATTTAAACTCACGGAATTTTTTTGTAGATGATTAAATACCTACTTTTTTACAAACATAGGTAGTCTATACCGGATGGCGGGCGCATGCCTACCAGGAGTAGGGGCTTGTCCCCTACCAGGAGTACCTTTGAAGATTCCAACTCAAAAGCTTAGACGCATGCTCGTCCTCGACGAGGTCATGACTGTGGCAGTACCTACTAGTTAGTCTATACCGAGTTCATTGATGTTTTAAAGTGCTCAACTCGGTAAGGACTAACTAGTAGGTACTGCCACAGTCAAAGGACGAGCCTTTTAGTTTTTGTGTTGGCTACGCCCTATATAGCGGTATAGACTAGCTAGTAGCATGACGAACACGGTGTAGACTAACTAGGTAAAGACTCAGTAAAAAAGTAGGTATTTAGTTGTTTAGAAAAAAATTCCTTGAGTTTAAATTTCGAGATATGTAAAGAGAAGCATTTTAAGCTAATAAAAATTTTTTCAATATTGGGCTGGCGCGAGGGAGCAAGGCGAACCGTCAGCGCCCAGCCCCTCTTTTCGACCCAGGTGTACGTTTTTGGGGTTATTGCTAGATCTTAATTTTGATAAGGCTGCTGCTCGTCACAGAATGCTCCAATTGTTCTAATTCTTTTTCCATTGGAATGAGCAACATCGATTTAACTATAGTTTATCTTTTGACTTTTGTACAAAACTTTTTATTTTGGCATGAAAAATGTAAAAAACCATTTGTCCGAACTCCTCCTCCTCCTACTACTACTACTACTCCTCCGCATCTGCTCAATGGACGATAGTAGGTATTCATTTATTCCCCCACCCCCCCCCCCCTTCCTCGTGTCCCTGGGCTTCATGTATTTATTTATTCATAACAGTTAGTTTATACATTGCTTGTAAGTGAACCAGTGGTGTAGTGGTGAAAGCGATTGGACTGATGGGTGAAACAAGGAGGTTCGAATCCTTCTCTGGTATTCATTTTAATTTTTGTGTATTTTAAGTTGAGAAAATAACTGGTACCATCGGCAGGCCTAAATTAAAGCTCTTCTCTCCCGAAAATCGATTGTCCTGAGTTTAAGCCAAGAAAATTTCTCAAATATTTTTCTTAGTTTGCCAATAAATTTGCATTGTTCTTTGCATTTTCGAAACTTTTCTTTTTTGTTATTTTTATTAAAAAATGTTTTTTTGAATAAAGTTTTGTTTATTATTTATTTATTTATCTAATAAAGTCTTAACTAAATATATAACTAAATATATTTATACATATTATTTTATATTAAAAGTGGAAGAAATATCTGGTACCATCGGCAGGCCAAATGTGGGTCTCTTTTCTCCAAAATTTGCATTTGTCTCGAGTAAAAAGTCAAGGAAATACAATTTCTACTAGTGGAATCTGCTGCGTCATCTGCATTTTGTTTTTGGGCGCGCATGGAAAGAGACACTGAACTGCGCGCCAAAAACAAAATGCAACTGTCCAAGCAGCAGATTCCACTAGTAGAAATTGTATTTCCTTGACTTTTTACTCGAGACAAATGCAAATTTTGGAGAAAAGAGACCACATTTGGCCTGCCGATGGTAAGATATATACCTTTGGGGGGGGGGGGGGGTGAAACCTTTGGGGAGGGGTGAAACTCTTGGGGGAGGGGTGAAACTCATGGGGGAGGGGTGAAACCCCATTGGGGGGGGGGGTGAAACCTTTGGGGGGGGGGGGCTCCAGACATCAGCCGGGGGAACGGGGCGTCCTCGGTCCCCTCCCCATCACCCCGGCTTTTTATCGTCGCAGCTTTTTTCGCCGCAACCTCTTCTTCTACAAGTTGCACTCAAATCTTTCGTCTGCACTGTTGGCTTTGCTAACTGAAAGTCTAAAGCAAGTTCGGGGTTGTTTTTAAGCATAAGCAAAAGAATACAAATATCGCTTTTATTGCGATCTATTTTTGTTTTTATTATTGAACCAGCTTTCTTTAGCAACATGCGGAGAAATCCATTTGGTCAATTTAATTTCTTATTTATGAGATGGGATAATTTGAGCCCCATTTCATCCTAAAATAGTTAGAATGGGGACTGTTTTACTGATATATTTGACGTGCAGTGGATTGGGCAGCAAGGAGGATGAATGGCTGAGAGCCATAATGCAAGGAATCGGCTCTGGTGCAGGGCTTGGCTCTGGCTGTGTCCAGGAAGCTTACAAGGCCTACTTTCAGCTTTCGTTAGTTTCCTTTACGCCAGAAGCCTATCACTAAATATTGGTTTTCAGTGCTTTTACAGCAGACTTTTGAGTACACAAAAATATTAACAAAGTTAATAATAAAAAAACGATTGCAGTATTGATCATTATCACCAGTAAAATGAAATGTTAAAAAAATCCTTCATTTCTCCTAATATCAGAAATTAAAGATTGCGGTAACTTGTGCCATTATCTGGCAATTGACTCAATGTGAGCGATAAGTCCTGAGCTCAAAGTGACTGGCATTGAAGTGAGGGATCCTTTGAAATAAGCGCGGACTGGTGTGGCAGTGACGTGAACATGCGGCTCACCTCGCAACAGCTGAAAGACTTCCGCACTGCTAAATGGACCACATGCAAGTGCCGCTTTGCAGGATTGGGTAAGCTGAAATAACACCTTTTCCGTTTTTGTAAATCATCTACGGTTTTCCGTCTTTCAAACCAACCCTAGTACTTCAAAGGTACCACCAAAAGGTCAAGAAGCTTTTTTTGTCCAGACGACATAGCCAGATGTCCTTCTACTCCTGAACTGGAATATGATCGCTGGTCCCTTGCCGATGATTTGGTCTACGCCCCCCTGGTGGACTTCGCCACCCCTCAAGGCATCATTCCATTCACCTACAAAAGGTCCCCCTCATTTTAACCTGCTCCGGAGGCTGATGAGAGACTAGAGAGCATCTTTGAAGACTCGGCGGAATCACAGCGTGGGCGGAGACAGAAAACGGGACAAGAGGCGATACGCACATCAAGGTCGTCCTTTTTTGACCCCTTTAGCATCTCAGGGCGGGGGAAAGAAATTCTATAGCTGTGGTCCAACATGAAGGCGTTGTACGGACAGCCACTCATGCTCAACGTCCTCAACAACGCCTTGCTCAGAGCTGGTCTCTTGATGGCTGGGAGGGGCGGCCAGATGAAAGACTACGCCATCATGCCCATCGCTGAGTTCCTGCCCTTCCGACAGCCACCGTGTCCACTTCTTCCTCTCATTCTTTTTCATCTTCCTTTTAGCGTTTTTTTTGGACTGTGTCAGCGCAGTTTCACTTGCTTTGAAGGAGGAAGGGAAGGGATTGGGACTGGGAAAGTATGAGGCTCATTCTGTCCGACCTGGGCTTGGATGTCCTGCTCATCGTCTACGGCTTTCTGTTTCTCCTTTCGGGGATGATGTTTCCGCCTACCCAGGAGCGAGTGTCGGGTGTGAAGCACCTCTTTCGCATTTCCGGCCTCCAACCAGCTTTGTACTGGCTCTCCCTCTTCATTTTTGACATGGTTCATCTTTCATGCTTTTGCTTTACTATGAGAATTACAGGGTTTTTCGGTTAAAAGTGGCATTGCTGCAAAACAAAGGTATGTAATGTTGAAGCTTTTATGGCTAACACCTATATATATACATATGTTACAAAGAATTCCTCAGCGGCTGGAATGGTAATGAAAGAGACAAATATTTACGAAAGAAATAATTTGCAAAGGAAAATTTGTAATTTACGACTGCTCATACTAAAAATCCTTTATAAAAATAGGAAAATGATCTCTAAATCTCTCAAAACGGCTCTCTTTGAAAAAACCAAAGTGAAACTTTTCAAAAGCACCATTGAAAACCGCAGCTAAAATTTGAAGAGTCAACTATGCCTGATGGTGCTAGTGACAATGGCAGCCTACGCTGGCTTCCAATCCTGGAGCCTCATCTTCAACGCCGGCCAAGCTGCTGCCTTCTTCTGCCTTCTCATCGTCTATCTGTTCCTTTTGCTCCTTCCTCTGCACTGCATCATTCGCACTGCTTCAACGGGCACATTGCCAGCGCCAAACTGCTGGCCCTCTTCTACGCATCCAGCCTGCTTTTCGACAACGCCGGCCTGGCTGCCATCCTCCTCGTCACTGCCACTCTATTCATCGGCCTGCTGCTGGACTTGAGCACCATTTTCATGGAAGCCTCTCAGGTTCTACCGCCCTTCCAGTCCCTTCATTAGCAGCAATTTGAACAAACAGACCCTGGTCACCTGCCTGTACCTATTCATTCCCTTCTCCGGCCTGCTACGCGGCATCATGAGCCTCAACCTCCACTACGCCCAAAGCCACGGCCGTCCCCTTTCTTTTGCCGGTATAGACTTTGATCTATGCCTATCCCCTGTGCTCAGTAGGCTCCGACACTGCAGCCGGCAGGCTCCTCGCCTCAACCTCCTCCTCCCTGCCGGAACACTACCTGCTGGCTCTTTTGAACCTGGCCCAGCTGCTGATGCTGCTCGCCCTTCTCATCCTCCACGACTACGTCTTCTGCAAGTGCTCAGAGTGAGCAGCCTAAGACTGCTGGGGCCAATTGGAGTGGGCAGAAGCGCTTTGCAGGCGCCCCAAGGTGGAGGCGGAAACGGAGCCGGCGGTGGCCGCAGAGACAGCCCGCGTCCTGGCTCAACCGCCGGGAGGCTCAGACGAGCCTCTGCTGCTACGTCAGATCACCAAGGTGTCGCCACCCCCATTTACCCTGCACTGCCCCTACTAGACCTCGTGGCACGGCCACAGGTGTACCGGGGCTGCTGCGGCTGTCGGCAGAAGGAGTGGGCAGTGAGGGGCGTGAGTTTGGGCGTGGACAGGGGAGAGCTGTTTGGACTGCTGGGAGTGAACGGAGCTGGGAAGACGTCGCTCTTCCAGATGATCACCCGCGGGACCTCCATTTCCGGCGGCGATGCCAGCTTCTTCGGCAAAAGGTTCATTTGCTGCTATTCAAGCACTACATAAAGAGCTAACCTTCATTCGCAAATGCACAAATTTCCAGCTCATTTTGTTTCCAGAATAGGACACACATTCTAGTAACGTGAGGCTATTAGAGAATTTAAATTTCAGTTAGCAAAACATTCTACCAAAATTTTATTTCACTCACTTCACATATCAATATCAGTACCATCGAATGCTTTGAAGATTAAGCTCTTGTCAAAAATCTAATTATATAGTGTCAGTTCTTCGGGCAAATATTGAAGAAGCTAAATAAGGTTAGATCTACTTGAGATCTGAAGTTGAGTTCTGTAGCTTACTATGGGCATGGTTGTCAGTGTGAGTGGTGCCTGTTTGGGCGGCTGGCCGAATGTCGGCTACTGTCCGCAGTTCGATGCTCTGCTGCTCTATTTGACGGGGCGAGAGCAGCTGCGCCTTTTTGCTCGCATTCGAGGCCTTCATCCTTCGCTTATCAAGCAGGTTGGGCTGGACGCTGATCAGTAAGTTTTCTGAGCACTTGCGAGATTGGCAGACGGTGGAGGGGATGCTGGAAAGGCTGCTGTTGGCGGAGCTGGCCGATGTGCAGTGCGGGCGGTATAGTGGTGGCAACCTTCGTAAGCTGTCCTCCGGCGTTGCTCTCATCGGCAATCCCAGCCTGCTTCTTCTCGATGGTTCCATGTCTCTGCTAGAGCCCAAGGAAAAGAGCCCTTTCCTTCCTTGTTTGCAGAACCGATGGCGGGTATGGACGTGAGTGTGCGTCGACACCTGCGCCAGGTGTTGAAGGAGCTGGTGGGGAATGGCGTAACCGTCATTTTCACCAGCCATCAGATGGAAGACTGCGAAGCTCTCTGCTCTCGGCTCAGCATAATGGTTCAAACATAACAAATTTATTTATTCGTAACGTACAAATGTTTATTTAAGAGGCACTTTTTGAGAGCAGCAAGAATCGGCCGGACATAAATTTTTTGACCCCCCTTTTTTATTGCAGATTCTGAATCTCCATACAATTTTATGTATCTCCACCAATTTTGGGCGAAAAATACTGAAAATTGGGCTCGCTACAGCTCCAAACGTGAAGGGAAGTCAAAAATTTGCCAAAATTTGAGTTTTAGCGAGTTCAACTTACATTTCTGGCAATTTCTAGGTATTTTACACTCAAAATACTAGCATTATGGGTATCGATCGAAAGCTAACAATCTTCCCGACCTGCCTGTGCCCTTGGTTTGTTCCCAATATGCACCTGAATCGAAAAAACCTTAACTAACTAGTTGATTACTAAAATCTGAATTTTTCCATTTTTGTCGAAACATGCCATTTTCATGCCCTCAACTTACCTATTCGGGTAAATGACTATCATTTTTGAAATTCTCGTGTAATTTTGGTCTAGAAAATGATGAGAAATCTTTAAAAAAGAGATGTACCAAAGGAAAAAAAATCACTTTTGTAAGCCACAGTCAAGAATGGCCCCATGTTATAACATAGGGCACTTTGGTGAAGGTGCAATTTTTGCACTAAAAAACTTCCTGCTCTTCTGTAGATCAATATTTCTCAATTTCCTTTTGTGAACTTACTTATCTAGGCCTTTTGCAAATATTTATGAAGAAAAAACATTGGGTTTCACTTGGCAATTTTGAAAAAAGACCCAAAAATCGAAGACAGGTCAAAGAATTGGCCCTATGCTACAACATAGGCAAAAAATGACCGAAAAATTTTTGGTCTTGAATTTTGATTCCAATGGCCTAAATCGATACTGCTGCCTCATATACACCAGAAAATGTCATTTTTGTGACCCATTTTCATGAATTTTACAATTTGGTATTTGCAATTTTTTCTCAAAGAGTGACCCTAAGCTGGTCATAAAAACCCAATGTATGAAATTTCGAAATTCATCAAAATGGGTCACAAAAATGACATTTTCTGGTGTATATGAGGCAGCAGTATCGATTTAGGTCATTGGAATCAAAATTCAAGACCAAAAATTTTTCGGTCATTTTTTGCCTATGTTGTAGCATAGGGCCAATTCTTGACCTGTCTTCGATTTTTGGGTCTTTTTTCAAAATTGCCAAGTGAAACCCAATGTTTTTTCTTCATAAATATTTGCAAAAGGCCTAGATAAGTAAGTTCACAAAAGGAAATTGAGAAATATTGATCTACAGAAGAGCAGGAAGTTTTTTAGTGCAAAAATTGCACCTTCACCAAAGTGCCCTATGTTATAACATGGGGCCATTCTTGACTGTGGCTTACAAAAGTGATTTTTTTTCCTTTGGTACATCTCTTTTTTAAAGATTTCTCATCATTTTCTAGACCAAAATTACACGAGAATTTCAAAAATGATAGTCATTTACCCGAATAGGTAAGTTGAGGGCATGAAAATGGCATGTTTCGACAAAAATGGAAAAATTCAGATTTTAGTAATCAACTAGTTAGTTAAGGTTTTTTCGATTCAGGTGCATATTGGGAACAAACCAAGGGCACAGGCAGGTCGGGAAGATTGTTAGCTTTCGATCGATACCCATAATGCTAGTATTTTGAGTGTAAAATACCTAGAAATTGCCAGAAATGTAAGTTGAACTCGCTAAAACTCAAATTTTGGCAAATTTTTGACTTCCCTTCACGTTTGGAGCTGTAGCGAGCCCAATTTTCAGTATTTTTCGCCCAAAATTGGTAGAGATACATAAAATTGTATGGAGATTCAGAATCTGCAATAAAAAAGGGGGGTCAAAAAATTTATGTCCGGCCCCCCTTGTAGGATTCGTGTTACTACCAAAAACCGGGTCTTAATTGTTATGATGATTCTATTTTTTAAAAATAAATTCGCAAAAAAAATTTGCAACCCCGCGCTGGAGAACGGAGATATCATTCACCTACAGGCGTCGGGTCAGCTGCGTTGTCTGGGCACGGTGTCGAGTCTACGGGAGGCCTACGGACAGGGATACACCCTCAAACTACGCCTCAGCGCGGAGGACAAAGCGGAGGCGGTGAAACAGTGGATTGGTGGCGCCTTCCCCGATGCTCGCTTCAGCGGTCAGCATGGCCGTCTGCTCATCTACCGCATACCCACCGCCAATCTTCGTCTGTCCAAGGTTGTATTTGCCTTTTTCTTAATTTTTTATTTTTTTGATTTTTAAAATAACCCTTTGTCTATATTTGTCTTCCCTGAGCAAAGAAACCCAACTGGACGTTGAAGATGTTCGCCTGCCTGGCCCAGAATATACACGGTCTGCCCGTGGACGATATCTCCATCAGCCAGGCCAGCCTTGATGATGTTGATCATTCTCCTGCTAGTGTCTTTATTTTTAAAATTCAAACATAGAACAGTTCAGGTGTTTCTCCACTTTGCGACTAGTGGGGCGAAACCAGCAGAAGCGGAGCCGAACATATCCTCTGGCAAGGTTCACTGCAAAGAACTGGAATTTCAAGATAAAAATATGAATGTGGGATTGCTTAGTTGGCTGATGCTGGGGCAGCAGCGCAGGTTACAATGGATGAATTGACTGGAAGGACGCAGATGGACACCACATTCCACGAGGTTTACATCTTCATGCTTCATGCTATAAGGCCAAGAAAACGTATTCCGTTGGAGGACATATCCCAAGGCACCGCGCAAAGGACCCGGTCAACGAAAGACAAAAGCACCGAAAGTAAAGATACGGAAAGTGAAGAGGAAAATGAGGGAAGCGGGGAGGACGCAAGCACTAGTCTTTAGCGTGCCCTAAATTTATCTTTTCATGAAATCATGTCATCAATTATAATGTTTCCTTGGCTGAGTTCTAGCTGTGATTTGTTTCAGGAGCCCTTTTGATTTCGTATTTAGATCGGTTGCATCGCATCGTCGTTATCTCTTACGAGGCTTGTTGTTTTGGGGGTGCTTGAGATTCTGTAACAAAAAACCATGCAGATAAAACCACGATATTGAAGAAAAATCATGCTTTGATTTGATTTTTACTCCAGTGGAAACTGGGAAGAAAGCAGGAATGTTTCACCCCCCTATAGGGGGGTCGTATCCGGATATGCCCCCCTCCGTATCCGGATACAGCCCCTCCTATAGGGGGGGTCATATCCGGATATGGTCCCCCTCTGTATCCGGATATGACCCCCTCTATATCCGGATACAGCCCCCCCTATAGGGGGGGCCATATCCAGGCTGGCAAATTTTGGTTCTAAGATATTCAATTGCAATTGGTCTCAAGATAGTTCAAATGTACAAATCTGCTTGTGAGGCAATTTATTGGTGCAATTGGTCTCAAAATTCGAATTTTTTGGCATGAAATGTTCTATTGGTTGATTGATCGATGTTCGGCGAAATAAATGTTCGACTGAATGTTCAAATGACAAATGTTCAAATTGATCAAAATTCGATTTCCAGGTGCTCCATAGGTGAAAAAAGTAGGTGTTAGAAAAATGACCATGAAATAAGTGTTTCTCTCTGCTCTTATTCCTATTATCTATCATCTAAAATTTCTTTTCAGAATGCGCAATTTTTACCACAAAATACAAAAACAAAATAACATTAGACCAATTGCACTAAGACAACAAAAATTTGCCAGCCTGGATATGGATACAGAGGGGGGGCATATCCGGATATGACCCCCCCTATAGGGGGGCAAAACATGCCTCGAAGAAAGGCAGAAGCAGCAATGCCTGCCATACAAGGAGAGACTCGGTCATTCGCTTTTCAGGAAATCACAGAATGCTGAGTGGGAAGCTAGTATCACAGATTCAGGTATTTTGTTCCAAAAACAAATCACTTTTCTACGTTTTGCGGTTGAAAATTGAAATCCTCACCGAATTTGCTCACAACTAAAGAAGGTCGCCTTAAAAGCACGAATGCACTGCAATACTGCTGTGCAATGGTCTGCAAAACTATTCAGGCCACTCAAGTTCTGACTGTCTCTTCAGTCTGGCTGATTCACGAGCAAAGACCTGACAAGAGTACCATTGCACCTTGCGTATTTCGACATGAGTGCTCTTCTTCCTACTTTTCCTGGTCCTATGTGTGGGTGTTCTGGAGACCAATTACGTAAACAAGCCCGCGCCAGTGTAATGAAGCCTTCCAGAGAGCAAGACAGACAGTTCACTAAACCGCCTTCATTCACTCCCCAATTTGCCCTACGCATCACCCCCCCCACGCGTAAACTGCTGCATTCCGCGTCGCCTAGTTTTTCGTCTAGTTTCACGAGACAAATTGCCAATGAAGAATTGACTTCTACCAGATGCTAGCTTTTAGTTTTCCTCAGCACACCACCTCAATCAACTCCTAAATACGTTTTGTTCAGGAGCAGCAGAATGCAAGCTCTTCTACTCCTCATGTTGTCCTCAACTATTGGCCTGGCTTTGTGCGATTCGTTTGAGCTGAGCGCTAACGACACAGCAGCCGACGGCTTCATCGCCGCCAATGCCCAGCTCATCGAGGACTGTGTCAACCGTCTGCTTAGAGTTCCCCGCCCTCTCTTTTACTCCCCCATCCCTCCACAGCTCTCCAAATTGCTCCCAGATGGACCGGGACATCCGTGGCCGGCTCTCCACAGCCGAGCTGATCCGTTTCTGCGCCAAGGAACTGCTCTGGGCCACGCCCTCTGCTCCGGAGCCTACTTTCGGTCAGCCCTGAGCTCATGGACGTGGAAAGAAGAGTGGAAGGGCTATGGAGGTGTGGAGGAGGCGCCGATGGTGATGGGAGTGCCAGGGACGGGCAAAGGCAAGGCGAGTGGAGGAGGATTCAGGCTTCGCCGTCCGGCCCCCGTCAAGTTCAAGCCTGTCACGCCTGCCCAGGAGGTTGTCGCTGATCACTCTCGTTCGGGACATTTTTTGATCTCACAGAATGATATGGGTAATTTTATGACAATTTTTTGGTTTTTTCTACTTTTTTGGGGATTTCATGCCCTGAGATGGACGAACTTTTGCACGCGTCCAAACGGCTTGAAAGATTTCAAGGCATTTAGTCTTTATTATAAAAAACTTTCTAATTAATTTTTCTTGAGATTGTTTGGCGCAAATTTGCATGACAGACACAAGAGGGTCATGCAGAGCTAACAAAAGTTAGATTATTAGAGCCACAAGTTGCTCTGAAAGGAAGAAAACTGAAGCAATTGCAGAAAATCTTGGCCAAAATCCGCAACTGCCGCGGCAAGGGCTGTCGACGAGGCAAGAGGCCCAGCAAAGGACCCAGGGGCAGAATGGGACCTCCCGAAACCACTCAGCCCAGCAGCCCCCTCACAACCCCAGTCCCCAGCCACAACGCCACCATCATCATTCGCCCCATGAGTAGGCTCTGGAAATCCCTTTAGGACAAGCCAGACAGCTGATTGCAGTTGAGCCTCTGCTCGGTGCTTTCGGCAGCGGCCAGGACCTGGACTTCGATGACGGGGACAGCGGCCAAGTGGTGCGCAAGGAGTACCGCGCTCTTTCACAACCTGGTCACCATCCCCTTTTTCCTAACTGCTTGGAGCTCAGGGGGCTGATGATTGGCAGAAAGGGAGCGCTATCATCGAGCAGTGCGAGCTCTGAAGCAGCAGGGCCTTTATACGCTGATCATTCGCAATCACACGGCTGCCTATTCGCCTGGTGCCCACTGGGGACCCGCCTTCCTCCCCTTCCACCGGGAGTTTCTCAAACAGTCTTTCTTCTCCTATCTTGCCTAGGATGGGTGAAAGATGAATGTTGTCAACTGCTGAGGTATGAGCTGGCACTGCAAGAGATGGAGCCGGGGGTGAGCCTGCCCTACTGGGACAGCACCCTGGACCAGCCCTTGCCAGAGCCCAGCCACTCCATCCTTTTCACGCACAATTTCCTAGGTACCACCTATTCATCTTCTATGAGTCAAACGTTATTTTAATTCACGCCTCCAACCTGGGCAAGGCTAAGCAATGCGAAACAGAGACTTGTAATTCATTAGCTGCAGGATAAAATCTCATTCCAAGAAAATCCAATCGTGAACATTGATCCGTGGAAATTGCTATGTGCCCAGGTAGAGCTTATGCTGCCCAGTGCTCAGAATGGCTGGTCAGTTGAAGAGGCTTGGCAGGAACCCCGTACGGTCTGGTGGAAGAAGGGCCTTTCGACAACTGGAGCCTGGAGCGTCCCTGGGTGGAGGGCGGGAGCGGCGCTGCCTACTACGACCTGCATCGAAGGGCCGGTGAAGCCGGGAACCTCTACGAGCACAGTCGCATCGACAACCTCATGCGCAATGCGTCCTCCTATCCTCCTCTTTCCTGGAGTAGGGATGCAAAGAAAATCGATAAAGGTACAATTTCGGTGACCTGACGCGCTGCCGGAGCATCGACTTTGAGGCCATGCACGGCGGGCCGCACACTTTCATCGGCGGTCACATGACTGACAGTTCATCTACTCCTTGCTACATGATTGGAGCTCTATCAGTTTAGCAATATGCAGTCGAAGTATCGCCCTCGGACCCTATTTTCTTCATGCACCATTGCTTCGTGGACAAGATCTGGGAGGATTATAGGTTTAGTCCAGTTCGCCAATTTGTCCTGTTTTAAGACAGCCTTTTTGAGAGGTGTCAGAATTATTGGACAAAAATTTTTTGACCCCCCAATTTTATGACTGGATCTGAAAAAGGGATCAATATCAATTTTATACTATGTCCTAAAGTGGGAGCATTCAAAGTTCTCCCGTTAGCTCACAACAGCCATTTATGTGAAAGGAGGTCAGACAAGTTGGTGGAAATGGAGAATATCTGACCTAGATCACTAAAATTGCTCTAGCTAACTCAATATTAAGTGAATTTTGAAAATTCCAACTGTGATGCAACCGTTAGAGTCTGACAGAAAATATCATGCCCATACAAAGAAAAATAAGCTGCATCTGCTTCGAATGATAAATCTTAAAAATCGCAATTTTCAATTTTTGATAAAAATCCAATTTTCGATGTTTCAACGGAATTGCCCAAACTTTTAACATCGATTTTTGAATTTTTCGTAAAATTTTGGTCCCAGAAATGTCTCTCTACCACCTCTACATTTCTGAGCATATCTAACTTTGATCTGATTTTTGTAAGGAGGTCAAACTGAGCCCTATGTTATAACATAGGAGGCTTCGGCAGTGATAAAAGCTTCCTGTTCTTTAGGATAACAATACTGCTCAAAAATACTGGGTTGTTGCTTACATTTATACGAATTGGCCCAGAGTTTGCGTGCAGGTCAAAAATTTGCCCTATGCTATAACATAGGACAAAAGTGACCAACAAAATTTGGTCTTTAAAGGAAAAACACCATGGGTTGACACCATCACCGATTCCACTCATTATTTTTTTAATGATAGCGGTTGACCTGCTTAGCTTGCAAGGGTATATCGTTTTGGCTGTAAGCTTTCCATTCCGGAGTTAAAAATTCCGAAATTTTCCTATGCTACAACATGGGGCAGGGCTCAAAAAGGCACAAAAAAATTCATTAAAAAAAATTTTCAGTTGGGGCAACACTGGGTAACACGAGGTTTGGTGTATTTTGATGTGAGACATCGATTTAGGTCAAAAAACGGAGTCAAAAATGACCGCGCCGAACCACGTGACCCAAAAACCGACCAAAAATTGAAAAATTTGACACTAGGCATTACTAAAAAGATCATAACTCCTGCTATACTTAATAGAATTCAATGATTCGACCACGGTTGGAACCGTCTTGACAAGCTCTAAAACTTTGGTCCACAGACACAAGCTCTTAACACAAGTCATGCATGAGTATTCAGAAAAACGTTGATAAACACGATTTTATCGCTAATTGTGATTGGGTAAAAATTATTTAAAATTTTTTTAAATTAATTTAGACATATGTTTATGTTTTTGGGTCAATTTTATGGCGTACAATTCAAAAATCAGGCTTTCAATTGCATAAAAAAATTTTAAAATTGGAAAATTTGGAAAATACCTCAAATTACCTCAATAAATGACCATTTTATCCAGTTTTCAGGCTGCGCGCGCCACAGAACATCGATTTCGCTCATTTCTTTTGGCTTAAATTTTTGATTTTACTTATTTGCTGCCACTGTTAAGCGGAGAAAAGAGGAAAATCTAAATTAAATTTTTAATTATTTTTTTTGCGCTTTGCCCTATGCTATAACACATGAAAGTTTGGAATTTTTTTTCTAAAAATTTTGAGTCGAGACTGAAAAAACTGAGTATGCTTGCAAGATATACTACCCCAGACGAATATATTTTGGCCATTAAAGCCAGATTTCAGGATGGTGTAAATTAGGTCGTTTGTCCTTTAAATTTGACTTCAATGCCCTAAATCGATGCTCCAACCTCAAATACACCAGAAAACATAATTTCTATGTCCAATTTTAACATATTTTCATATTTCGTATTTTCATGATTTTGGTCCATTTGGAGCTATGGTTTGGCCTCCTGGATGGTCCTCCGGGAAGACCACGTACATGGTCCTCCAGGAATTTTTTTTAAAACTTGGTACATTTTGACTAAGGATGCCAACAGTACCGTCATTCAGCTGTAGCATTAGCATATCAGGAATTTACTCTATTTCTGTTTGTGACAAAAAAGTGGTCTGAGCTGTGCCTATGCCCTCAGTGAAAATTAAAAAAGACAAAAGGTGCGATTTTTGAAAAAATCATTAAACCCCTATTATAGTCAAATATAGAAATTCACAAATTTATCGGAAACCAAAACATGGCCAAATTATTATCAAACAAGGTATTCTCGGCTGTCGCCAAGATGCGCGGCCTCTATTCCAAGCAATATTGTTAAGCTAATATTGAGCATATTTTAGCCAACTGGGTTGATGAACCAAGGATTAATGAATTTTTCAATTTTGAAACATCAAACTTTTATGTTTTAGGGAAAACCCCATATATTTCTCAAAGCCCAAATAATGGTCCAAAGCCTCCAGCTAGGCAGACCTTCATGCAAAATTTCAACCGATTTTGTTTAAAAACAAGGGAGTTATGAGTTCTTTTGTTTTGAAACATGAAAATACTTAGTTTTTGCAAAAGCTAAAAGCAAAAATTAAAGCTAAAATTTTGCAAAACCCCAATAAAGGTCCCAAACCACCACTTAGACGGACTTTCATGCAAAATTTCAGTTAATATTATTGAAAAACCAGCGATTTATGAATTTTGGTACTTTGAAACATCAAAATTTTAGGTTTTAGGCAAAAAACGCAAAATTACGCCAAGCATCAAAAATGTCCTGGAGATACCAACCAGGCGGACCTTCATGCAAAATTTCAGCCAATTTCATTGAAAAACCAGCGATTTATGAATTTTGGTACTCTGAAACATCAAAATTTTAGGTTTTGGGTGAAAAACGCAAAATTACGCCAAGCACGAAAATTGCCCTGGAGATACCACCCAGGCAGACCTTCATGCAAAATTTCAACCAATTTCATTGAAAAACCAGCGATTCATGAATTTTGGTGCTTTGAAACATCAAAATTTTAGGTTTTGGGCGAAAAACGCAAACTTACGCCAAGCACCAAAAATGGCCTGGAGATACCACCCAGGCGGACCTTCATGCAAAATTTCAGCCAATTTGGTTGAAAAACCGCGGAGGCCCGCCCCCGGAGGCACATATATAGATATATTGGCCTGGCGCGAGGGAGCGCAGCGACCGTCAGCGCCCAGGCCCTCTTTTCGACCCAGGTGTATGTTTTGAGGGTTATTGCCAGATCTCAAAATTGATAAGCGTTTTTCTCAACCCAGATAGCACCGATTGCGCTGATTTTTGCTGCAATGGAAAGGGCAACATCGAATTATGGGGGGTACTCGCGAAAAGCAGCATAAAAGTTTGGATTTGATAGAGAAAATTGAAAAAAAAGTTGCCGTCCGAACTCCTGCCCTGCTGCCCTGCTGCCCTGCTGCTTCGCATCTGCTAATGAATGAGAGTAGGTATTCATTTCATCCCCCCACCCTTTCCCCTCGTCCTTTAGCCTCAATATGAATTGCTTATTTATAAACCTTCAGTTATATATTGGGCTGGCGCGAGCGAGCGTTAGCGAAGTGTCAGCGCCCAGCCCCTCTTTTCGACCCAGGTGTACGTTTTGGGGGTTATTGCTAGATCTCAATTTTGATAAGGCTGCTGCTCGTCACAGAAAGCTCCAATCGTTATAATTATTTTTGCAATGGAAAGAGCACCATCGAATTGACTATAGTTTATCTTTTGAGTTTTGCACAAAACGTTTGATTTTATGGTGAAAAATGCAAAAAACCATTTGTCCGAACTCCTTCTTCTCCTTCTTCTCCTTCTCCTACGCATCTATTCAATGGACGATAGTAGGTATTCATTTCTCCCCCCCCCCCCCTCCCCGCCCTCCCCGGCTCCCTGGGCCTCATATATTTCTTTAATGATAGCTCTTTAGTTACACCAAGGAGTCGGTACCAGTGGTGTAGTGGTGTAAGCGATTGGACAGCTGAATGAAACTGGCAGGTTCGAATCCAGGTCAGTCATTTATTTTGAATTTTGTGTGTTTCAAGCTGAGAAAATAACTATTGCAATCGGCAGGCCAAAAATCGCCCTAAGCATGAACCAAGAAAATTTCTCAAAAATGTCTTAGTATGCCAACAATTTTAATTTTTGAAACTTTTATTTTTATATTTTTATATATAAACTTTTTTATTTTTATTTTTTATATATTTTTTTTATTTTTTATTTGTGATTTATTTATGTAAAAAAATTTGTTTATTGATCTATAAAATTAGTATTAATACATTTTATACTATATTAAAAGTGGAAGAAATATCTGTTACCATCGGCAGGCCAAATGTAGTTCTCTTTTCTCCAAAAGTTGCAAAAGCCTCGAGTAAAAAGTCAAGGAAATACAATTTATACTACTGGAATCTGCTGCGTCATCTGCATTTTGTTTTTGGGCGCGCATGGAAAGAGACACTGAACTGCGCGCCAAAAACAAAATGCAACTGTCCAAGCAGCAGATTCCAGTAGTATAAATTGTATTTCCTTGACTTTTTACTCGAGGCTTTTGCAACTTTTGGAGAAAAGAGAACTACATTTGGCCTGCCGATGGTAACAGATATTATGCCATATGCGCCAGTGGTGTAGAGATGCAAGCGGTTGGCTGCTGGATCTGACTGATGGGTTCGAAACCTTCTCCAGCATATTTTTTATTTTTCTAAAATTTAAAGTTGGAAATAACCAGTACCATCGGGAAGCCAAAAGTAAAGCTATTTTCTCCCAAAAAATCGAGTGTAAAACTAAAATATTTCACTAATTTATTTATTATTTTGTTTTATTTATTTATCTAAAAAAAATTTTAACTTAATATATAAACAACAATAAAGAATAAAGTACATAAATTGACATAATTTAATTTTTGTATATTTAAAGTTGAGGAAATATCTGGTACCATCGGCAAGCCGAAAGTAAAGCTCTTTTCTCCCAAAAATCGACTGCCCCGAGTATAAAGCCAAAGAAATTTTCCTACTACTAATGGAATCTGCTGTGTCATCTGTATTTTGTTTGAGCGCGCATGAAAAGAGTCCTGGAACTGCGCGCGAAAACAAAATGCAAATGCCCCACAAGCAGATTCCATTAGTAGTAGGAAAATTTCTTTGGCTTTATACTCGGGGCAGTCGATTTTTGGGAGAAAAGAGCTTTACTTTTGGCTTGCCGATGGTACCAGATATATATATATGCGGAAAGACGGACGCAAAAATGGGGTAACTGCTTAAGCTGGCCTTGGCCGCCCGCCGCTTCGGGCAGGGCGCCAGAGCTCCTCCGGCCTCCGGGCACGGGTGCTATGGCCCCTACGCTTCGCCTAGCATGCTTCGCATGCTAGGCTGCGCTCCGGGGCCTCCGCACCCATGCCCTACGGCCTCCGGAGCTCTGACTGCCCCGCCCTCCGCGGCAGGCGGCCTTCGGCCGCGCAAAAATAGCATAGCCCAACCGATTTTCTAGCCTGCATCGCATTCTCCAAAGATAAGATTTAGTTAAAACTGCGCGAAAATCATGTGCAACTCAATGCTACAAAGTTTCAAATCAAATATTTATTCAATTATTGGCCTATAGTTGGCAGATGTGACCTGATGTTTGGTTTTGTCTGGCAGAACTGTTTTGGAACAGGGCTGAGACCAGCTGACCAAGCGGATAGGACACATTTTTAATAGATAATGGGCTGTTCTAGTTCAACAGTAAGCCCTAGTTTTGACGTCCCTTGAGGACAGCCAGGGGTTTGCTGCGGCATTCCTTTGGTCTGGCTGCTCTTTGGCCAGTAGGGGCAATATGGGGGGACCTAAGGATGAAATTGCAACGCAGCCCATGGTAATTATTTCCCGTATCTCTTGTACGTGGCCTGAAGCTTAGTTTTGTCTGGCAGAACTGTTTTTGAACAGGACTGAGACCAGCTGACTGAGCGGATGGTTCATATTTCCCCCTTTATTAACCATGCCCAACAATGCCCATCACTACCCTTTCCTTCTACAATGTTCATGTGGCCTGAAGTTTAGTTTTGTCTGGCAGAACTGTTTTTGAACAGGACTGAGACCAGCTGACTGAGCGGATGGTTCATATTTCCCCCTTTATTAACCGCGCCCAACAATGCCCATCACTACCCTTTCCTTCTACAATGTTCGTGTGGCCTGAAGTTTAGTTTTGTCTGGCAGAACTGTTTTTGAACAGGACTGAGACCAGCTGACTGAGCGGATGGTTCATATTTCCCCCTTTATTAACCGCGCCCAACAATGCCCATCACTACCCTTTCCTTCTACAATGTTCATGTGGCCTGAAGTTTAGTTTTGTCTGGCAGAACTGTTTTTGAACAGGACTGAGACCAGCTGACTGAGCGGATGGTTCATATTTCCCCCTTTATTAACCGCGCCCAACAATGCCCATCACTACCCTTTCCTTCTACAATGTTCATGTGGCCTGAAGTTTAGTTTTGTCCGGTCAGTGACAATGCGGGCGAGTTTAAAAGTGAGATTGGCCGTTTTTAGAGGTAGGACTTTGCGGGCGATTCTTAGTGGGGACAATGCGGGCGTTAGGGTAGACGGGTCGCCCGCATTTACCTACTTGGAGGCATCATTTTTTGGACCATTTTAGTGGGGAAATGCGGGCGATGGCTTTTAGTTTGCTTGTTTGATTTGTTTTGAGGTTATCTTTTCAGCTATTTTTTTGCAGCAGACTGTGCGGGCGAGCCATGCTTGTACTTGGTGGCCTTTAAGGCAGACTGTGCGGGCGAGTCATGCTTGGGCTTGGTGGGCTCTAAGGCAGACTGTGCGGGCGAGCCATGCTTGGGCTTGGAGGGGGGGCTCTAAGGCAGACTGTGCGGGCGAGCCATGTTTGGGCTTAGAGGGAGGGCTCTAAGGCAGACTGTGCGGGGGAGCCATGCTTGGGCTTGGATGGGTGGCTCTAAGGCAGACTCTGCGGGCGAATCATGCTTGGGCTTGGTGGGCTCTAATGCAGACTGTGCGGGCGAGCCATGCTTGGCCTTGCCTCTCCTGCCGCTGGATGCATGGCGCTTGGCTCTGGGCCCGCTGCTTCTGCAGTTATTGGAGCTGGGGGTGGGGGGCCTTACTGGGGACAATGCGGGCGAAATGGCCTTTAGGCTTTTGGGAGGCCACTAAGGCAGACTGTGCGGGCGAGCCATGCTTGGCCTTGCCTCTCCTGCCGCTGGATACATGGCGCTTGGCTCTGGGCCCGCTGCTTCTGCAGTTATTGGAGCTGGGGGTGGGGGGCCTTACTGGGGACAATGCGGGCGAAATGGCCTTTAGGCTTTTGGGAATGAGAGGAGAGACAAGGCTTCGGTTGCCCAAGGGCCTCAGGTATATTATAAAACTGCTAGTCTTTGCCTTCGCTGCCTCCCCTGCCCCACGAAGCCCCTCATCTAGCCAAGCTTCATCCCGGCCTTCTCCACCCCCATTGCTGCGCAATCTGACCAAGCATCCAATCTCATGACACCCTCCTTTCACCCCTGTCACCTTTCAGTTGCGTGACCCCATCCTACCTGCCTCCTACTCCTTTCCTCCTCATCTTCATCCCCTCATATCAGCATTCTTACATCAGAGCAGGGATTGAGCGTTCGCCGTAGTTGTGCTGGCTAGCTCGGAAGTGTCTGGCTGGATGGAAAGAGGGCCGGATGGAGTAGCGGGGGCCATGGGAGCTAAGGAAGGCTGGGAGGAGGAGGAGCAGAAGGAGGGCAGCGAGAGTTCCCTGGGCATCTCGGAGGAGGCGGGGACGGGGAAGAGCAGCGACGGCAGCAACGAGGCCAGGTTCCCATCGCAGCCTCGCTCCCGCACAGAGGGACGGCCATGGGACCCGCTTTTGCAGCACTGAATCCTCCTCCACAGGCTCCAATTCAGCTCCTCCTGCCGCCCCAGCCGACCTTCAACTCCAGGAGGCTGCTCTTCAAGGCGCCGCCCTACTCGACCCCGCCCTGCCGCAGTACCTGGCAAATCTTTGGTCTCATCCCTTCCAATTTCTTTACCCCTTCCATCTACAACCAATTCTCATCACTCAGGCATGTCTACCGCTCCACCACTGAACAGCTTCAGGAGGCAGTGGCAGCTGTGGCCGCTCAGCCTCCACAAAGTCTCCTGCTTCCGGGCCAGAGCAAGCCCAGCGTGAAGTCATTCCTCATCAAGGTTTTCATCATCCGCCTATTCCTCCCCTCCCAACCTTTATGCTCCTTGCAGGACCTGCTTGAAGCAGTGGTGACGGGAGCGGAGCAGACGAGGACGGGAGGCAGCGCTAACGGAGTGGTTGTGAGAGGAGGGCAGGTGGAAATAGACCTGGCGGCGGAGGAGACCCCGTCCGGCTCCTCCAGCGCCGACAGCGAGCTCAGATACCGTTCGACTATCCTCTACTCCCCTCATATGCATCATGGAGTCAATTGCAGAGGCCACAAACGCCTCTCTGTCCCCACACAAGGCCTCAGCTGGCTTAGCCTGGAAGAAGGTGGGAGGAGGGCAAAGTGTGAGGTGTGAAGTGAAGGTAGAGCTGATTGCAGAGGCAGCTTCAGACGAGGACAACCTTCCACGACTGGCAGCGGGCTGAGTTGGAGCGTCAGTTTCAGACGGACAAGTATCACATAGCCCATTTTATAGCCATCGCTTCCAAGGCCTCAATCTAGGTATCCCTGCACCAGTCGCCGCAACGAACTGGCCAAACAGCTGGCCATGGCACCACTCCAGGTACACCACAGCTTTACTTACACGAACAGGAGTGAAGGCAGGGAGAACTGCAGGTCAAGGTCTGGTTCCAGAACCGCCGCAACAAGTGGAAGAAGCTTGAGGAAAGGGAGCAGATCATGGCCAGCCTTAGCGCTGCCCGCCAAGCTCTCTGAGTTTCCGCTGATTTTGGCTTTGGGCTTTTCTTTCCCAATTAATCTTCTTGTTTTTGTCATCTTACATGACGATTTTTCCTCTTTCGAACATTACACTTGCCCAATCTTCGCAGTGATAATCCCAGTTTGCAGTTTTTCCACGATGCCTTTGCTGGTCATATTTGCATTCAAAATAAGGGATGAAATTGAAACTATGGGAGAAAAATTTTGGTCATTTCTTGGCGAGGAAACCATATGGATCGAGAGAGAAATGCCAACTGAATGGTCTAAATCTGGCACATTTATGATTTCTAACTCAAAACATCGATTTTTGAATATGGAATACCTCTTCTTAATCCACTCGCAAACTATTTTTAAATTAGCGTACATGTTTTACATAAAATAGTTTTACATAACATCTTAACAAGTGGACTCTGTAGTCGAGTTGATTAGCGGCTCATATTTTGTTGTTGATTCTTCTTTGCCTCTCGTCCAGCTGTGAGGGCCGCATACAGCCCATACACCCCCATGCAAAGCACACTCTCACAGTCTCCCAGAGCTGCGCAAATCCCCTTCTCGTCTACCTAGCCTCTTGTGCGCCAAAAGCTCTGGCAGTGATGGCGACGACGCCATGCCTCTTTTGCCCTACGGAGGCTGCTGAGGTGGAGAAAGGGGGATTGCGCCAGCACGTCCGCTCTCTGCACCAAGGCTCTCAGTTCCTCGCATGCGCCCACTGCACCCAACGCAGTCACAGCCTATTTCGAATCCGCCGTCATCTCCGCACCGCACATCCAAACCTACCGCCCAAGGTCACCCCATCAACTCCTCTAGTATCCTTCCTGTCTAGCATCCTAAGCTGGCCCTGCAGATCCTCATGGCCAAGGATGAAGTGCGGGAAAAAGCGGGCAACATTTTCACAGCCGTCATGCTGGCTGCTCACTCTCCCCCGCACCAACTGTCAGCCCAGAAGGCCTTGGCATGTTTTCTTTGTCCATTCTAGGCCTTCCTATGCTTTCCTTGTCCAGGAGTCGGGCATTGGGCAATCCCTGAGCTCTCTCCAGCCTCAAGATGCAAAGGCCGTGCAGCCCAAAGGTAGCACCCTTTCTCACTCTCCACCTACCCTCCCTCCAGTCTGCAGAGAAACTTGCAGCTGGTGCCAAGAAGGTGGGAGCTGTGTCCCTGCGGGTGGGAGTGAAGCGAATCACAGCGGCCGACCTCTCCGCACTGCTGAAGCCGGCTCAGCTGACCTGTCCGCTCTGCAACCAGGCCTTCACTCAGCCTGTCAGCCTGCGGGAGCACCTCTATCGGCACAGCGGAGAGCGGCCGTACCTCTGCGGCCCCTGCGGCTTCGCCAGCGCCAGCCCAAGCAGCCTGCGCCAGCACCGGGCCAGCGTGCACGAAGGGCTACGACCCTACCCCTGCACCCACTGCTCCCGCACCTTCTCCCAGAAGGCCCACCTCAGCCTCCATCTCAACACGCACAGCCGCAACTGGCCCTACGCCTGCCCGCACTGCTCCTTCACAGCCTCCCAGCCCAACGGGATTCAGCAGCACCTCCGTCAGCACACCGCCGACCACCCCTTCAAGTGCAGCCTCTGCTCCTTCTCCGCTCGCACACAGAGCTGGCTCACCAAGCACCGCCGCTCTCAGCACCAATCCGCTCTATAAGCCAAAGAACTATCCCTTGACTCAACTTTCGTGCCACTTTCACATGCCACATCTACTGCAAGTTCGCCTGTATCGGTCAGATCTTCTGCAGATTGATTTCTTTATTTCACTCACGTTTCTTCTTTTGCACTGTGGTTATGATTTTAAAGGCTACGAGTTTTCCAGCATTTGGTGCAATAGCTTTCCAGCATTTGCAGCATAATTACTTTTCGTTTCCTTTTTGATTTCTAGCTGCAGTCGAAATTACTTATTAGCTTCAAATAACACCCATTCTTAAAATGCAAACATTTCAATAAGAAGCAAACAAGTAAAACATTGAAAATAGCATTTTCTCGTTAGTGAATGAATTTTTTTTCGATATTTTTAACTTTTAACAATGTTCAATGTCTAGGAGAGAATTAGTTGATGTTGTTAATTTTGTTAATTATTTTTTGCTAATTATTTAGTTAATTTTGTTAGTTATTTTTGTATCCTTTAAAATGGCTTTGTCTGGATAAAACCACAGACAAGAGGGTCTAAAACATAAATAGAAATGAAAATGATGAAGCAAACAAAGGATCAAAGTTGCTAGAAGCTGTCAGAAGAAAAGCTATGTTCACCTTCTTTGTCCACCTAACATTCGCATTCACTGTCATCCCGGCTTTAAATGTATGTCTTTATGAACGTCTAGGCTGGATATTTATGAATGAAGCCTGTGTTTGAAACACTCCCCAATCTGAGCTTGAAACTTTGTGCCGAAGGAAATTTTAATTAAAAATGCAAGAAAAACCACAACGCTTCCGGTTGAAGCAAAAGCAGTAAAACTGGCGCCATGAAAGGCAGGCGAATTCAAGCAAGCGAAACCTTGAAAAGGCCTCAGAGTGCGCAGTCAGCTCGCTCCTCTCTTCCAATACCCAGCAATCTATTTTGTACCTGGAGCGCTTTGCAATTTATACCTTTCACCTGATAATGACCACTGCGTGCTTTTGTGGATAGGGAGAGAAGAGGAGCGATGAGCTAAAGGGCAGTGGAGGGGGTGGAGAAGATGGAAGGACAGGAGCTGAGGCGACGCCCCCTGGCTCGCCCCATTCGAAAACCGGAAGGTTCTCTCGAGTCCTCCTCACCCAGTGCAAAAAAATCAGTACACTCATTCACTTTTTCCATCGAAAACATGTATCCTAGAGGGCGTACGGGTGCAGGTGAGTTTCTGGATAGAGAAGCTGGGCCATCGCCACTGGGTCTTCTCCGCAGCCTTCATAGTAGCACTGCTAGCGGCTGTGATGCACCTGGACTATCGCTTCCCCAAGCCAACGCCTGCGCTTGACCTGAGTATGAAGGAGTACTTGGCTTGGCAGGGACAGCAAATAAACGGAGGCCAATTGCAGGTCAGTTTTCGGAGCTGCGAGCAAGAAAGTGGCTCTATGAGCTTACCTCTCATGGGCCGCGGCCAAGCGGCAGCCACAACTGCGAAGTCAAAGCACGCCGCATCATCCTCTATCAAATACAGCAAATTCAACTGCACGCCTCAGACAAAGTCCTCATTGAGGTTGCACAACGCTTTGCTTTGCATAGACTTTCAATATGCTAAGACGCTACTCAAACGGAAATGAAATGAATGAGATGGAAAAGGAAAGAGCGTTTTCAGTTGGACGAGCAAAGGCCGAGCGGATGCTTCGACCTGGACTTCTTGCACCCCTTCACACTCTGCTACCGGGACGTGCTCAACATAGCCGTTCGCATAGGGCCCAAGGATCGCAGCCCCACGAAACACTCCCTCCTCGTCTCCTGCCACTTTGACACGGTGCCCTGGGGCCCCGGCGCCACCGACGACGGCGTCTCCTGCGCCATACTCATCGACGTCCTACGAGTACTCTCTCAACAGGTTCTCCTTTTACTCCACCAATTCTCCTCCTAGCTCCATCTATTCGTCTCCAAGGGGCGTTGGTATTTGGCAGGAGGCCGAGCTGGAGCAGGACGTGATCTTCCTGTTCAACGGAGCGGAAGAGAACTTCCTACAGGCAGCGCACGGGTTCATCTCCGGGCACAAGTGGCGCCACTCCGTCCGCGCCTTCATCAACATGGAGGGGGCCGGGGCTGGCGGCCGGGAACTGCTCTTCCAGGCCGGGCCCGGACACGCCTGGCTCATGAAGGCCTATGTGGAGCACGCCCCCGCATCCACACTGCTCTGTT
>JASANA010007393.1:0-16423 GCA_030248095.1 Ptycholaimellus sp. GST1_10 | reverse complement strand
GAATGGGAATGTGAAGTCTGTGAATGGTCAATGGATGGGAAATGCAATCCCTCCCCCTGATGCGCCAGTCTCAGTTCCAGCATAGGTTGGACCTGCCAGCAACATCAGAGCTTGGGATTGCATGTACTAGGTGGAGAGGGGGTGGCAATCTAATGGCAGAGAATGGGAATGTGAAGTCTGTGAATGGTCAATGGATGGGAAATGCAATCCCTCCCCCTGATGCGCCAGTCTCAGTTCCAGCATAGGTTGGACCTGCCAGCAACATCAGAGCTTGGGATTGCATGTACTAGGTGGAGAGGGGGTGGCAATCTAATGGCAGAGAATGGGAATGTGAAGTCTGTGAATGGTCAATGGATGGGAAATGCAATCCCTCCCCCTGATGCGCCAGTCTCAGTTCCAGCATAGGTTGGACCTGCCAGCAACATCAGAGCTTGGGATTGCATGTACTAGGTGGAGAGGGGGTGGCAATCTAATGGCAGAGAATGGGAATGTGAAGTCTGTGAATGGTCAATGGATGGGAAATGCAATCCCTCCCCCTGATGCGCCAGTCTCAGTTCCAGCATAGGTTGGACCTGCCAGCAACATCAGAGCTTGGGATTGCATGTACTAGGTGGAGAGGGGGTGGCAATCTAATGGCAGAGAATGGGAATGTGAAGTCTGTGAATGGTCAATGGATGGGAAATGCAATCCCTCCCCCTGATGCGCCAGTCTCAGTTCCAGCATAGGTTGGACCTGCCAGCAACATCAGAGCTTGGGATTGCATGTACTAGGTGGAGAGGGGGTGGCAATCTAATGGCAGAGAATGGGAATGTGAAGTCTGTGAATGGTCAATGGATGGGAAATGCAATCCCTCCCCCTGATGCGCCAGTCTCAGTTCCAGCATAGGTTGGACCTGCCAGCAACATCAGAGCTTGGGATTGCATGTACTAGGTGGAGAGGGGGTGGCAATCTAATGGCAGAGAATGGGAATGTGAAGTCTGTGAATGGTCAATGGATGGGAAATGCAATCCCTCCCCCTGATGCGCCAGTCTCAGTTCCAGCATAGGTTGGACCTGCCAGCAACATCAGAGCTTGGGATTGCATGTACTAGGTGGAGAGGGGGTGGCGATCTAATGGCAGAGAATGGGAATGTGAAGTCTGTGAATGGTCAATGGATGGGAAATGCAATCCCTCCCCCTGATGCGCCAGTCTCAGTTCCAGCATAGGTTGGACCTGCCAGCAACACCAAACCTTGGGAAGTATGATGGAAGGGATTGTGTAACATAAGTGTCCCTTCTAAAAATTGAACCCCCCAAATTGAGAGATGGGATCATGCAAAAATCAACAATGGCTTACTATCTACATCTCAGTTTGCCTAATTCCAACCAAGCCCAAAACAAAGTTCTAACGGGTGCCCATCACTGAAGGCAGGAGATGTTTGGGCTCAGTAGAAAGCGCTTTCTGCTCTGAACACACAACGCCACATGTTCCTCAGCGCCGGCCAATCTCAAAAGGCCCCGACGCGCTGGGGCCATGGTCGTTGGCGGCGATGATGAGGCTTGATATTCTTTCTTTTTTTTCCACTTTTCTGACAACTGACCAAATGAGCTCCTTTTATAGGCAGCGCTGCTCAGCGGGGGGTAGCGCAGTTTTTTATTATCCTATTGCACACAAGATCCTTATCTTGATCACATCCCTGCCTAATTTCGCTCAGCAGGGGGTCCCCTTTTTATGAGAACATTAATTTGGCAATCTGGAATATTTTGGCATGTTGGCAAATTGGCAATCTGGCATACTAAATATCTCTAGTCCCAGAGCGTTGTCGAATCCCTTTTGCACGCAGTTTACACAGTGAAGGGAAAAAGCAGGGGTTAGGATCCTACTTCCCGCTATAATTTAAATCTTGTCCTTTCATGCAAAATTCCAGATCATTGCATTGAAAAACCGCGGAGTACGAGCCGCGCACATACATAGATATTTTTTTCGGTTCCACAAAGGTTCATAAAAGTTTCTAGCTGATGACTATGGATATGGTTCAGAAGAAATTTAGCATACCAAATTTTTTACCATTTTTTTCAAAGCGATGAATTCCAAGACACTTTTGCCTATTTTTTGCCCATGCTATAACATATCTATAACGAGCATGCAGATTCCACTAGTAGTAGATGTATTTCTTTGTCTTTGAACTCGGGGAATCAAATTTTTGCTCGGCGGTGCCTCGGGACCATTTTTGGCGCTTGGCGTAATTTATCGATTTTCGCCCAAGACTCAAATTTTGGTTTCAAAATACGAAAAATCATAAATCATTGGTTTTTCAATGAAATTAGCTGAAATTTGGCAGATACGTCCGTCAAAGCCATATCTTGAAGCTGGCAAAAGGAATTTTCGAAATATTTATTATTTATTAATTTACAGTCAAAAACCCAAAATCTTGATGTTTCAAAAATTTGAACATCCGTATAACCATGACTTTTCAATGAAATCAGTTTAATTTTGGCAAGTATGTCTGTTGTGGTGATATCTTGACGCCGTGAAAATGTATTTTTGAAATATTTATTATTTCTGGATTTATAATCAAAAACGTAATATATTGATGTTTCAAAAATTTCAACAAGCATAAATCTCTGGTTTTTGAGCAGAAGTCGTGAGGTAATGGGCGAAAACATGGGTGATGAAGCAACAATCAAACATGCAACTTGGAAAATTTAGTAACAAACCTTGAGCTTACTATTACTTGGAATAAAGGCCGCGCATCTTGGCGCCAGCCGAGAATACCTTGTTAACACTACTTTTGTTTTAGTTCTTGTTTAGTGGACCTAGTCATTCAAGCAGCAATTTTTGACCAGACCAAGAATGAAGAGTAATTACTACTACTTTTCCTGAGAATGAAAGCAATAGTCATACTCATAGGCAGAATTGTTATCATCACCATCACCTATGCTTTGAGCTGAGCTTCGATCCACGTCAGCCTGATACTGCTTGTAGTCATCTGACAACATCTCTTCCTTCTCACAAGAACTGAGCAGATGTACTTACTGACTAGGCGATGAATTGCCCATGACAATGCTGAGCGCTGAGGCCTGGAGCACATCACAGGCACCAGTCGGCAGCTGCAATGTCTCTAGGACTGCTGATCTGCTCTCTAAGGCTGAGGAGCTGCTGACGGATATGTTGGCCTGGCTGAGGATGTGCAGAAGAGCGCGCGCCCGCAGCTCCGCCACCGCCGGCGCCTCCGGACAGGCCGCCAACAGCGCCTCCCGCTCGCACAGCAGATTGCACCGGTTCGCCCTCAACAACGCCCTCCTCTGCCCTCTGCCCGCAGCTCCAGCTCCCACTCACCGGCAGGAGTCCGCCTGCGCACTGCAGTTCCGGCAGGCCGCCAGCTCTGCTTTGGCCAGACAGCCTTGCAGCAGCTCCATTGGCCCCGCATTCTCCCGGCACAGCCACTGCCAGGCCAGACCCAGTCGCTGTCCACCCAGATCGTCTTCCTATCGTTCGGCCCAGAAGGCAGGCCTTACCTTCTGCCAGCTCTGGAGCTCGCGCTGCACGGCCAGCTGTTCGCAGGGGATCTGGGCGCAGCTGTGCAGACAGCCGTGCAGCTCCGGGTCGCCGCAGACGAGGCTGAGGCTGGCGGGGGAGAGGGCTGCTGAGGAGCTCGCCAGCAGACTCAGGAACTCTCTGCCATAGAAGCAGAACATGGAGGATGGAAAATGAAGAATGAGGCAGGACTGAGGCTCGGCGAAGAGGACGGGGGCGGAGGCGTTGGCCTGGCGGCAGCGGAAGCGACAGAAGCGGAAAGAGCGTCCGTTGCGAGCCAGGTCTGCCGTCAGGCGCTCCTGGAACCCGCTGCCCACACACGGCGCACCAGAGTCCAGTTCAAAGTCTGCAGGAGCCCTTGGGGTGAGGAGGAGAGGAGGAGGAGAAGGCAAGGTACTGCAGGAGCCCCCCTCATCCGATCCATCCGAGCAGTCCTTCACCCCGTCGCAAACGAAGACATCCAGCACGCAGCGTCCGTTCCCGCACCGGAACTCGTCATCAGTGCCCTTACACTCTGCATCCGCAAGCACACATCAATTACAAAGCAACAGCAAACTTGTCAAGTAAGCCAAGGTAGAAATAAGTAGAGTTGAAAGAGAAAAAGGGCACTACCTCTCTGAAGAGTGGGCGTGGAATAGCATATTGTAGGCAGGTCGGAGGTGGTGCAGGAGTTGTGGGAGAGGCAGGGGCCCGACTGATCCTTGCTCACCAGCTCGTCCGAGCAGTCCCCGCAGTCGTTGTCCCCATCGCAAATGAAGTTCACACTTACGCACGACCCCTGCGTCCCGTCCGATCGCCTTGGACACCGCACTGAGCCAATGGTGCACCCTGTAAAACCACTACACCTAACATCCTCTTCCAGCACTCCATCCATGCCCTACCATCCTGTTCGAAGCGGAACTCGCCGGGTGTACATGGCCGCGGCGCCAGCAGAAGGCGACGCAGCACGGAACTCATCAACTCCTGCTTGCTCTCCAACCCATCTCCGTTCCCTGCAACTGATGATCACAGTCTCATTTATTCTTGACTGGGATCCAGAGCAATAGAGCCACCCAGGACGAACACAGCCAGACAAGCGGCGATGATGAGGCGTAGCATAGGATTCATGGTCGCTGGTCGGCAGTGTGCAAAGCGGGCCTTTTATATTTGGGAGAAGAGAACAGGTTGGGACAGGTTCAGGGAAGGAAGTGGTTGACTCAGGGCCTTCTTCTGCTTGCCAAAACACGCCGCTTACAGTCGTCCTTGAGGAACGGCCATTGAGTGATCGTCAACGGTATTCACATCATTCTTCTTATTCGCCCCTATTTACTCCACCTTGCGACATTCGCCATTTACGTCAACTTCAACCTCGATGACAAATTTTAAACATTACTGAAATGTGAAACTCCGATTCAGTGTTTTATACTCGCTTAGCTGGTCTCTTTTTATTGCTTGCACTTAAAAAAGCTTGGGCATCAAGGTGATGAAATTTTTTTTATTAATCTTATCATAAAACTAGCTTGGGCTATAAGGTGGTGAAATTAAATTTTAAACTCTTATTTTGAAGTTATGGTTATCAAAATTTGAATTTTACTAAAGAGAGCCCAGAAAATTTTAACCATTGTAATATTGTAATTTTATGGCAGGTTATAATAAAGTTTGAAAAACTTTAATTAATTTGCACAAATGTTCTGCATTAAAATTTCCATCATACGAAATTAAAGTTGGTAGCAAAAACGAAAAACTAGGAATATTCTTAAAACATTAATTATTTAAAATAACATTTTTCATTATAATGTATATTGTTTTTCTCAATGTTAATCCATGTTTAGTTTTTATTTTTAGCTCTATCTGAACAATCATCCTAAGGTGGGCAAAATTTTCTGGACTCTCTTAGCTCTTTAGTAAATATCAAAATTTTAATAACCATCATTTCATGATAATAGTTTAAAATTTAACTTCATCACCTTATAGCCCAAGCTAGTTTCATGATAAGATTAATCAAGGGGGTGGTGGTTTCCTCGTCGCTTGGCTGCACGCCCTCAGCCCACCAGCGAGACGAGATTTAAAGGCATAATTCAACAGATCTCAATGAACTCCCATAGATTTTATTTGTGTTTTGTTTTTTTATTTCTTCTTCTTTCATTTCCCCTTTTACCTGGGCGGCCCGGAGGGCCGCTCCCGGTCCTTTTGAGGTTCCTTTACTTTTGTCCTATATATATATATATATATATATATATATGTATTTCTGGAAATGCTGGGAACGGGCGAATTCTCAACGGATTTGGACAAACTTTTTTTTTCCTGAAAGGTAATGAGATTTTAGGAAGATCTGGAGGGGTGGAACCGGTTTCCGAGCATTTGAAACATTACTTTTTTGGGTAGAAAGGTTGAAAATTTGGGTATGCTGTAAAAGGCTCAATTCTCAACGGATTGGGACAAACTTTTTTTTTCCTGAAAGGTTATAAAATTTTAGGAAGATCTGGAGGGGTGGAACCGGTTTCCGAGCATTTGAAACATTACTTTTTTGGGTAGAAAGTTTGAAAATTTGGGTATGCTGTAAAAGGCTCAATTCTCAACGGATTTGGACAAACTTTTTTTTTCCTGAAAGGTAATGAGATTTAAGGAAGATCTGGGGGGGTGGAACCGGTTTCCGAGCATTTGAAACATTACTTTTTTGGGTAGAAAGTTTGAAAATTTGGGTATGCTGTAAAAGGCTCAATTCTCAACGGATTTGGACAAACTTTTTTTTTCCTGAAAGGTAATGAGATTTTAGGAAGATATGGAGGGGTGGAACTGGTTTCCGAGCATTTGAAACATTACTTTTTTGGGTAGAAATGTCGAAAATTTGGGTATGCTGTAAAAGGCTCAATTCTCAACGGATATTGACAAACTTATTTTTTTCCTGAAATAAAATAAAATTTGAGGAAGATCTGGAGAGGTTTGACAAGTCCCGGAGCATTTGAAACATAACTTTTTTAGGTAGAAAGGTTGAAAAATGGGGTATGTTGAGAGCTCCGCGGTCACCTATTGCGCTCTGCGCCATATACTTGTTTGACTATAAATCAAGTAATACTAAAAATTTCCTTTCGCCAGCTTCAAAATATTACTTTCCCAGACGTACATACCAAAAATCAGCTAATTTCATTGAAAAACCATAGACTTATGCATGTTCAAAATTTTGAAACATCAAGATTTTGGGTTTTTGCCAATAAATCGATAAATAGGAAATATTTCGAAAATTCCCTTTGCCAGCGTCAAGATATTACTTAGCCAGACGTACCTGCAAAAATTTAGCAAATTTCATTGAAAAACCAGTGATTTATGATTTTTCATATTGTGAAACATCAAAAATTTAGGTTTTGCGTGAAAAACGCAAAATTACGCCAAGCGCAAAAAATGGCCTGGAGATACCACCCAGGCGGACCTTCATGCAAAAAATCAGCCAATTTCGTTGAAAAACCGCGGAGGCCCGCCCCCGGAAAGACACATATATATATATGCGGACAGACGGACGCAAAAATGGGGTAACTGCTTAAGCTGGCCTTGGCCGCCCGCCGCTTCGGGCAGGGCGCCAGAGCTCCTCCGGCCTCCGGGCATGGGTGCTACGGCCCCTACGCTTTGCCTAGCATACTTCGTATGCTAGGCTACGCTCCGGGGCCTCCGCACCCATGCCCTCCGGCCTACGGAGCTCTGACTGCCCTGCCCTCCGCGGCAGGCGGCCTTCAGCCACGCAAAAAAATTTCATCACCTTCATGCCCAAGCTATTTTAAGTGCAAACTTTTAAAAGAGACGAGTTAGAGAGAAGAAAACACCGAATTGGAGATTCACATTTTCAGTAATTTCATCCACTTTGTACAGCCAAAGGCTTTTTGCGTTTTAGACAGGTTAAAATATGTAACAACAATGTAAATTGTGATGTATGTCTGCAATGTATTTCTCCAAAACCCTTAAAAGGCCCCAAGATGAAGTTGATGATGAGCTGCTTGTACACCATGGCCTGGTAGAAGTCCATGATGACAAGGTGGAAGCAAATTGACACAAAATTCGTAATCTACGCCCAAAATTCCTAGGGCATGACAGCGCCTGCATGGGCGATCGAGTTTTTGGGTGGTTGCATGTCTAGGCCTACCGATGGTACCAGATATAAGAATACTAGTAATATGGGTCAGTGGCCGCGCTTCGCGCGGCCACACTTTTAAATCCTTCACAGCATATGAAATCATCAATTTTAAGTTATTTATTGATGCAAAAAATATGCAAATATGCAAAAATATTTTAAATATGCAATCCAATAACTGGTGTCTATTCAAAACAATAACAATAAATTATTGCTGAAACAGAATTGAATTCTACATAATAACAAGGAAACAGAGAGATCAGCATATAAAGTTCATACAGTTTGGGAAACTCCACTGATCAAAAGCCAAACTTTAAAATGATCAAGGACTATAAGCATTGCATTCGCATACAGTCAGAATGACCTGTCCCTGGACTTCTGCATATCCCTACTAATTAATACCCTGCAACATCAGCTCACTGAGTAGGGCCAAAATCGCGAAAATTGACTTTACTCAAAGAGATTTTTTAATACAATAGTTTCAAAAAGTTGAATAAGTAAAAAGACTGTTGTAAAGAGAATTGTTTTGCCTTGAATTTAAAAAAAAGTCCGACAGAAAAAGTTAAAAACTCAATGAGTTACAAAGGTGTAAAGTCAAAAAAGGGGCAAAAATGACAAAATTCGTCACGTTTTCAATCATAATTTGGTTTTAAGGAAAAACGGCGAGGACCGTAAAGCATATTTTGCCAAACTTTCCAAGATCTATCCAAAATGCTATCATATGCCTAGGTACACTTAGAAACCATCCCACCCGAGGTACCCTCCAAAAATGGCATCACCCGTATTATATAAGACTAGGTTGAGCTTCGCCGTCGCCTACGGCGACTATAAGGAACCAGCTACAGAAATTGTCCTCAAATATAATTTTATAATATTTAAAATAGACGAAATGGGGCTTATTCTGAAAAATAATTGGGCAAAGGGAGGCAAATAATTGGGAAGTGCAAATTAGGGAGGGTAAACAGCTGGGTAATCAGTGCTGAGGGCTAACCACTGAATATCGTTAGGATAGCATCAATTTATTTTACATGGAAGAAATTTACTGTACTGAAAATCATATAGGTCCTGAAATACTTTTGAGGTTGCGATTTGGGGGTATGTTTATGTTCCTGAAATATCTTTGGGGGTACAATTTTTGAGAAATTTAATTGCTTTTCATCATTTAAATGGAGGCTAATGGTTAGGGTAGGGCAAACGGTTGACGTCTGGGGGAAAGGGGGAAGGCAAACGGCGACTGTGATGAGAAACTGGCAGGAAGCAACTTTACTACAGTTTATTTTGAAGGAAAATTTTGGTGCTGAAAGTTGTTTAGGGCATTACACGAGTTCAAATAACATTTTGGGAATGATTTATTGGGGATAATGATTTTGGGAATGATGATTTTGGGTTATGATGGCTTGAAAAAGGGGGGAGGGTTTCTGAAAAAGATTTGGAAAAGTGAGGCAAATGGTTAGGGAAGAAGAGCAAAATGGTTGAATGGGCAAATGGCTGGGGGGAATAATGGTGAGGGTTTTGGGGTTTGAGGTTGGATAAGGTATGATGGCAAGGGTTTGGGATTTGGGGATTTGTATGAAGGAGAAAGGCAATGGTTTGGGGGCTTAATTGGAGCAAGGCGGCAAAGGTTTGGGGGTTTGCATGAAGAATCTAGCATGGAGGCAATGATCTGGGGGTTTGTATGGTGCAATACGGCAGGATTTAGGGGGGGGTTATAAGGAAGGGGAATGATTTGGGGGTTTGTATAATGCATGATGGTGAGGGCTTTAAATTCGGGATTTCTATTAAAAATGAAGGGGCAAAGGTTTGGGGGTTTAATTGGAGCATGGCGGCAATGGTTTGGGGGTTTGTGTTAAGAATCCAGCACAGAGGCAATGGTCTGTAGTTTGATTGGAACAATGTGGCTGGCTGGGTTTGGAGGTTATAAGGGAGGCAAATGGTTTGGGGGTTTTTAAGGTAAGGTTTGGGATTTGGGCTGCATTTATCCCGCTACACAACAAATGCAACAGAAATGGTGGAAATACTCTCATGGCGCTTCTGCATCTGTAATTTATGGAAGTAGTCAAATTTGTGAAATTATTAGTCTGAATTTGCATGAAGATTAAGGGGACTGGGTGGACAAACGGCCAGGTGGAAGTAATCTGGAAATAATAAATGGATGAAATGGAATGGTTTAAAATAAAATTGGATTTTTTTAATGTATAATATTGCTTAGGTGACTGTGTGGGTTTAAATAGTTGTGGAGACGATTCAATTAAAAATTTTGGTTCAATTTAATTTTAGTTGGCTTTTTTAATTGGTTGACCTTGGGGAGGGAGGGAAGAGGGGTCAATTCAAAATAAAAATTTGGCGAATTTGATAATGGGCTGCATGGGATGCATGGGCTGCTTGGGCTGCATGGGTCCCGCTACACGGGTGCTCAGCTTTTTTCATGCATTAGCCTCTTTTATGGTCGACTGACTCTTTTAAGGATGCCCCCTCCCACCCAGTGGCCAAATTACAGCCACACCAAGTGTTACACCACCTTGCTGTCCTCAAGGGACATCAAAAATAGGGCATCCAGCCAAAGGAGGCTAGGACGCTTTTGAGGTAGTCAGGTTTTTTCAGCTGCATGGAATTGTATGAATAATGACTAAAACATAGTCAGATTGGGTAGCCTACCAAAACTGCGCAGTTCAAAAACATTAGAAAAACTCACATTTTCGATGTTTTAAGCATGTTCCCGTGGTCGGTGCAAGCTCTCACCACCTCCATCGTCTTCCCCGACCCTGATTTACCCAAAACCACTCTCATCTCTCCTGTAGCTGTTGTAGTTGGAGTGCGCCCCGTGTCCACTAACAGGACAGGCTCCTGCTTTATATATGGTGACTAGGTTGAGCTTCGCCGTCGCCTACGGCGACTCTATGGATAAAGTAGGGGAAAATACAAAAATACCAATAATAATTGATTAGGTTGAGCTTCGTTGTTGCCAACAGCAAATATAACCAAGCAGCTACAGAAATTATTGGGATTGGGAAAGGATTGGGTGAGCCTAAATAGACCTGTAAAAGCATCTGGCATCCACCGCCCTACATGGGAGGATTGGGTGAGCCTAAATAGGCCTGTAAAAGCATCTGGCATCCACCGCCCTACATGGGAGGATTGGGTGAGTCTAAATAGGCCTGTGAAAGCATCTGGCATCCACCGCCCTACTTTGCTTACTTGCATATCCAGTGAAACATGGGAGGATTGGGTGAGCCTAAATAGGCCTGCAAAAGCATCATCCATCCACCGCCCTACTTTGCTTACTTGCATATCCAGTGAAACAGGGGAGGATTGGGTGAGCCTAAATAGGCCTGCAAAAGCATCATCCATCCACCGCCCTACTTTGCTTACTTGCATATCCAGTGAAACATGGGAGGATTGGGTGAGCCTAAATAGGCCTGCAAAAGCATCATCCATCCACCGCCCTACTTTGCTTACTTGCATATCCAGTGAAACATGGGAGGATTGGGTGAGCCTAAATAGGCCTGCAAAAGCATCATCCATCCACCGCCCTACTTTGCTTACTTGCATATCCAGTGAAACATTAATAAATCAATTTAATAGGAGCATATTTGAGGGCTGGGAGGCTGAGGCCACAAAGTTAAAAGGGGCAAACGGCTGTGAGAGCTATTCTGATGATAGAAGAATGCCAATTGTTTGGGGGGGGGGGATATGGATTATAGGAATTGCATTTGGGCTGCATGGGTCCCGCTACATGGGTGCTTAGCTTTTTTCATGCATTAGCCTCTTTTTTGGCCATCAGGCTCATTTAGGATTGCCCACCCAGTGGCCAAATTACAGCCGCGGTCGCATTGGACAGCTTCATACCATTTGTATTAATTAAAAAGTCACCAGAAAATTATATTAGGGGTTTAAAACGCTGTGCATACTTGTGTGTGGGCTAAAAACTGGCAAAATATGGAATGTTTGGAGATTTTTGAAATATAAGCACCATAATTATTTGAAATCGATGAACTAAAAAATATTTTTCATGATTTTTACCCCATTATAATCAAAAAAATATATATTAAGGTATGTGGCATGACAGTTAAAATTTGATGACAGGGATTTGTTTAGCAATGGGGGAGGCCAAACGGAATGGAAGGGTGGGGGTCAAATGGAAGGGTGGGGGGGGGGGCAAATGGATTGGAGGAATGTAATTGGGCTGCATGGTTCCCGCTACACGGGTGCTCAGCTTTTTTCATGCTTCTGCCTCTTTTGTGGTCCAGCGACTCTTTTAGGTACTCCCTCCCAGTGGCCAAATTACAGCCACACCAAGTGAATATAACACCTGGCTGTCCTCGAGGGACTTCAAAGATTAGGCAATCAACGCAACAAAGGTTAGATCGCCAAAGAAATGGTCTGGATTGCTGATCTCTATGAAGCTTTATGAATAATAAGTGAATCCTCGCCACAATGAGTAGCTTTCAAAACTGCGCAGTTCCAAAACATTGAAAAAACTCACTTTTTTGATGTTTTGAGCACATTCCCGTGATCGGTGCAAGCTAATTTTCTCAGAATCGTGCTCTTCGACCCCAATTTACCCAAAAACACTCTCACCTCCTCACCAGAAGCATCCCCCATGGCGCGCCCCATGCTTACTAACAAGACAGGCTCCTCTATTATATATATGGACTAGGTTGAGCTTCGCCGTCGCCTACGGCGACTCTATGGATAAAGTAGGGGAAAATACAAAAATACCAATAATAATTGATTAGGTTGAGCTTCGTTGTTGCCAACAGCAAATATAACCAAGCAGCTACAGAAATTATTGGGATTGGGAAAGGATTGGGTGAGCCTAAATAGACCTGTAAAAGCATCTGGCATCCACCGCCCTACATGGGAGGATTGGGTGAGCCTAAATAGGCCTGTAAAAGCATCTGGCATCCACCGCCCTACATGGGAGGATTGGGTGAGTCTAAATAGGCCTGTGAAAGCATCTGGCATCCACCGCCCTACTTTGCTTACTTGCATATCCAGTGAAACATGGGAGGATTGGGTGAGCCTAAATAGGCCTGCAAAAGCATCATCCATCCACCGCCCTACTTTGCTTACTTGCATATCCAGTGAAACAGGGGAGGATTGGGTGAGCCTAAATAGGCCTGCAAAAGCATCATCCATCCACCGCCCTACTTTGCTTACTTGCATATCCAGTGAAACATGGGAGGATTGGGTGAGCCTAAATAGGCCTGCAAAAGCATCATCCATCCACCGCCCTACTTTGCTTACTTGCATATCCAGTGAAACATGGGAGGATTGGGTGAGCCTAAATAGGCCTGCAAAAGCATCATCCATCCACCGCCCTACTTTGCTTACTTGCATATCCAGTGAAACAGGGGAGGATTGGGTGAGCCTAAATAGGCCTGCAAAAGCATCATCCATCCACCGCCCTACTTTGCTTACTTGCATATCCAGTGAAACATGGGAGGATTGGGTGAGTCTAAATAGGCCTGCAAAAGCATCATCCATCCACCGCCCTACTTTGCTTACTTGCATATCCAGTGAAACATGGGAGGATTGGGTGAGCCTAAATAGGCCTGCAAAAGCATCATCCATCCATCGCCCTACTTTGCTTACTTGCATATCCAGTGAAACAGGGGAGGATTGGGTGAGCCTAAATAGGCCTGCAAAAGCATCATCCATCCACCGCCCTACTTTGCTTACTTGCATATCCAGTGAAACATGGGAGGATTGGGTGAGCCTAAATAGGCCTGCAAAAGCATCATCCATCCACCGCCCTACTTTGCTTACTTGCATATCCAGTGAAACATGGGAGGATTGGGTGAGCCTATATAGACCTGCAAAAGCATCATCCATCCACCGCCCTAATTTGCTTACTTGCATATCCAGTGAAACAGGGGAGGATTGGGTGAGCCTAAATAGGCCTGCAAAAGCATCATCCATCCACCGCCCTACTTTGCTTAATTGCATATCCAGTGAAACATGGGAGGATTGGGTGAGCCTATATAGACCTGCAAAAGCATCATCCATCCACCGCCCTACTTTGCTTACTTGCATATCCAGTGAAACAGGGGAGGATTGGGTGAGCCTAAATAGGCCTGCAAAAGCATCATCCATCCACCGCCCTACTTTGCTTACTTGCATATCCAGTGAAACATTAATAAATCAATTTAATAGGAGCATATTTGAGGGCTGGGAGGCTGAGGCCACAAAGTTAAAAGGGGCAAACGGCTGTGAGAGCTATTCTGATGATAGAAGAATGCCAATTGTTTGGGGGGGGGGATATGGATTATAGGAATTGCATTTGGGCTGCATGGGTCCCGCTACATGGGTGCTTAGCTTTTTTCATGCATTAGCCTCTTTTTTGGCCATCAGGCTCATTTAGGATCGCCCACCCAGTGGCCAAATTACAGCCGCGGTCGCATTGGACAGCTTCATACCATTTGTATTAATTAAAAAGTCACCAGAAAATTATATTAGGGGTTTAAAACGCTGTGCATACTTGTGTGTGGGCTAAAAACTGGCAAAATATGGAATGTTTGGAGATTTTTGAAATATAAGCACCATAATTATTTGAAATCGATGAACTAAAAAATATTTTTCATGATTTTTACCCCATTATAATCAAAAAAATATATATTAAGGTATGTGGCATGACAGTTAAAATTTGATGACAGGGATTTGTTTAGCAATGGGGGAGGCCAAACGGCCGGGGGTGGGGGTCAAATGGAAGGGTGGGGGGGGGGGGCAAATGGATTGGAGGAATGTAATTGGGCTGCATGGTTCCCGCTACACGGGTGCTCAGCTTTTTTCATGCTTCTGCCTCTTTTGTGGTCCAGCGACTCTTTTAGGTACTCCCTCCCAGTGGCCAAATTACAGCCACACCAAGTGAATATAACACCTGGCTGTCCTCGAGGGACTTCAAAGATTAGGCAATCAACGCAACAAAGGTTAGATCGCCAAAGAAATGGTCTGGATTGCTGATCTCTATGAAGCTTTATGAATAATAAGTGAATCCTCGCCACAATGAGTAGCTTTCAAAACTGCGCAGTTCCAAAACATTGAAAAAACTCACTTTTTTGATGTTTTGAGCACATTCCCGTGATCGGTGCAAGCTAATTTTCTCAGAATCGTGCTCTTCGACCCCAATTTACCCAATAACACTCTTAACTCCTCACCAGAAGCTTCCCTCATGGCGCGCCCCATGCTTACTAACAAGACAGGCTCCTCTATTATATATATGGACTAGGTTGAGCTTCGCCGTCGCCTACGGCGACTCTATGGATAAAGTAGGGGAAAATACAAAAATACCAATAATAATTGATTAGGTTGAGCTTCGTTGTTGCCAACAGCAAATATAACCAAGCAGCTACAGAAATTATTGGGATTGGGAAAGGATTGGGTGAGCCTAAATAGACCTGTAAAAGCATCTGGCATCCACCGCCCTACATGGGAGGATTGGGTGAGCCTAAATAGGCCTGTAAAAGCATCTGGCATCCACCGCCCTACATGGGAGGATTGGGTGAGTCTAAATAGGCCTGTGAAAGCATCTGGCATCCACCGCCCTACTTTGCTTACTTGCATATCCAGTGAAACATGGGAGGATTGGGTGAGCCTAAATAGGCCTGCAAAAGCATCATCCATCCACCGCCCTACTTTGCTTACTTGCATATCCAGTGAAACAGGGGAGGATTGGGTGAGCCTAAATAGGCCTGCAAAAGCATCGTCCATCCACCGCCCTACTTTGCTTACTTGCATATCCAGTGAAACATGGGAGGATTGGGTGAGCCTAAATAGGCCTGCAAAAGCATCATCCATCCACCGCCCTACTTTGCTTACTTGCATATCCAGTGAAACATGGGAGGATTGGGTGAGCCTAAATAGGCCTGCAAAAGCATCATCCATCCACCGCCCTACTTTGCTTACTTGCATATCCAGTGAAACAGGGGAGGATTGGGTGAGCCTAAATAGGCCTGCAAAAGCATCATCCATCCACCGCCCTACTTTGCTTACTTGCATATCCAGTGAAACATGGGAGGATTGGGTGAGTCTAAATAGGCCTGCAAAAGCATCATCCATCCACCGCCCTACTTTGCTTACTTGCATATCCAGTGAAACATGGGAGGATTGGGTGAGCCTAAATAGGCCTGCAAAAGCATCATCCATCCATCGCCCTACTTTGCTTACTTGCATATCCAGTGAAACAGGGGAGGATTGGGTGAGCCTAAATAGGCCTGCAAAAGCATCATCCATCCACCGCCCTACTTTGCTTACTTGCATATCCAGTGAAACATGGGAGGATTGGGTGAGCCTAAATAGGCCTGCAAAAGCATCATCCATCCACCGCCCTACTTTGCTTACTTGCATATCCAGTGAAACATGGGAGGATTGGGTGAGCCTATATAGACCTGCAAAAGCATCATCCATCCACCGCCCTAATTTGCTTACTTGCATATCCAGTGAAACAGGGGAGGATTGGGTGAGCCTAAATAGGCCTGCAAAAGCATCATCCATCCACCGCCCTACTTTGCTTAATTGCATATCCAGTGAAACATGGGAGGATTGGGTGAGCCTATATAGACCTGCAAAAGCATCATCCATCCACCGCCCTACTTTGCTTACTTGCATATCCAGTGAAACAGGGGAGGATTGGGTGAGCCTAAATAGGCCTGCAAAAGCATCATCCATCCACCGCCCTACTTTGCTTACTTGCATATCCAGTGAAACATTAATAAATCAATTTAATAGGAGCATATTTGAGGGCTGGGAGGCTGAGGCCACAAAGTTAAAAGGGGCAAACGGCTGTGAGAGCTATTCTGATGATAGAAG
>JASANA010007392.1:0-14760 GCA_030248095.1 Ptycholaimellus sp. GST1_10 | reverse complement strand
GAGAAGCGACCGTTTGGAAGCGAATCTTGGCGGCGGCTTCCTTGAGGGCGGCGATGCGCTGGCGGAGGAGGAAGAGCTGGCGCTCCAGCTGGAAGATGCGCCAGCTCTGCTGCCCGTCTGAAAGTTGTGGGCAAATGGAAAATGGAATGGATGCCACAATCTATATTCTTCAGACCATTCCCCATTTTCACCTGCATCTAGTCTCCATTTGTTGACCGCTGGCACAAGGGGATACCCGCGGAGGTGGCCTCCTCGAACGGCCAGGTGGGGAGCAGCTTGTCCAGCTCCTCCATCGACTGTGGCTCCTCCACGGCCTTGTGCTCCCAACCCGCCAGCTCGCTCCAGCCCTTCTTAAAGTCCTTATCTCAATCTTTGCTGCAATTTGGTTGTCGCAATAGTTTGACTTGCCTCCTTTCTTGCCTCGTTCACACTCTCCAGCAGCCCGTCGAATGCCGCCTTTTTCAAAGCCTGGAACAATTGAAGGGATGGAGAATTGAAGAGGGAACAGGGTGCCAACCAGCTCGTCTTTGGCCGCCTGGAACTTTTGCTCCTCTTCCACGATCTCTGCTCGGAGGCTCCACTCTGTACGGGTCATTTTGGCCTCCTTCTCTTGCAAGAATGCCCGGAAGTCTGAAATTGCTGCTGCACTAACATAACAAAGTCGGCGTTCCTCAGTAATTGTTACCTGCCATCGTCCTTATTGGAGCCTTGCTACTTTCGGCGAATCTATTTGAGTATCCTATTCTGCACAGAACCGCTCAGCCTTTTCTGGAAGGTTTCATTATATTTGCGAAAAACTTCGAAAAGTGCAAGAGGCGCTGATATTGTTTGGAATGCAGAGGCCGAGCGAGCGAAGGCAGCCCGGCTGCAGCCACTCCAGACCCGCGCACAGCTCCTCACAGCCCCACTCTCTGTTCACATTGCAGCAGAGGCTGAATTGCAGCAGAGCTTGGCTGAATCCCGGTGGATGCCCAGCACCAGGCATTCCAGGCTGTGGCAGGGGCAATGGTAGGAGAGCTGGAGCAGTTTCTTGAGGGCTGTCGTGTGCTGGGGGCGGGCAGTGTAGCTGCGGCAGAGGCCGAGCGAGCGAAGGCAGCCCGGCTGCAGCCACTCCAGACCCGCGCACAGCTCCTCACAGCCCCACTCTCTGTTCACATTGCAGCAGAGGCTGAATTGCAGCAGAGCTTGGCTGAATCCCGGTGGATGCCCAGCACCAGGCATTCCAGGCTGTGGCAGGGGCAATGGTAGGAGAGCTGGAGCAGTTTCTTGAGGGCTGTCGTGTGCTGGGGGCGGGCAGTGTAGCTGCGGCAGAGGCCGAGCGAGCGAAGGCAGCCCGGCTGCAGCCACTCCAGACCCGCGCACAGCTCCTCACAGCCCCACTCTCTGTTCACATTGCAGCAGAGGCTGAATTGCAGCAGAGCTTGGCTGAATCCCGGTGGATGCCCAGCACCAGGCATTCCAGGCTGTGGCAGGGGCAATGGTAGGAGAGCTGGAGCAGTTTCTTGAGGGCTGTCGTGTGCTGGGGGCGGGCAGTGTAGCTGCGGCAGAGGCCGAGCGAGCGAAGGCAGCCCGGCTGCAGCCACTCCAGACCCGCGCACAGCTCCTCACAGCCCCACTCTCTGTTCACATTGCAGCAGAGGCTGAATTGCAGCAGAGCTTGGCTGAATCCCGGTGGATGCCCAGCACCAGGCATTCCAGGCTGTGGCAGGGGCAATGGTAGGAGAGCTGGAGCAGTTTCTTGAGGGCTGTCGTGTGCTGGGGGCGGGCAGTGTAGCTGCGGCAGAGGCCGAGCGAGCGAAGGCAGCCCGGCTGCAGCCACTCCAGACCCGCGCACAGCTCCTCACAGCCCCACTCTCTGTTCACATTGCAGCAGAGGCTGAATTGCAGCAGAGCTTGGCTGAATCCCGGTGGATGCCCAGCACCAGGCATTCCAGGCTGTGGCAGGGGCAATGGTAGGAGAGCTGGAGCAGTTTCTTGAGGGCTGTCGTGTGCTGGGGGCGGGCAGTGTAGCTGCGGCAGAGGCCGAGCGAGCGAAGGCAGCCCGGCTGCAGCCACTCCAGACCCGCGCACAGCTCCTCACAGCCCCACTCTCTGTTCACATTGCAGCAGAGGCTGAATTGCAGCAGAGCTTGGCTGAATCCCGGTGGATGCCCAGCACCAGGCATTCCAGGCTGTGGCAGGGGCAATGGTAGGAGAGCTGGAGCAGTTTCTTGAGGGCTGTCGTGTGCTGGGGGCGGGCAGTGTAGCTGCGGCAGAGGCCGAGCGAGCGAAGGCAGCCCGGCTGCAGCCACTCCAGACCCGCGCACAGCTCCTCACAGCCCCACTCTCTGTTCACATTGCAGCAGAGCAGTGTTAGGCAAACCGCTGAAAATTTGCAAATCGGCACATCCATCTCGATCGGACGGATTTATGGCTCGTTAGATCGGAACTGGGCGCGGCTTGATCTGAGGTCAAAAGTCGCCTCGATCGGCTGGATGTGGAGGGGTGTATTTTTGCCGGTCATTATTAATAGTGTTTTGAAAGCTCGTAAGTCACTGTTGATGTATTTTTGCATAGGGAGCATGTTATAGCATAGGGAGCCTCCCCCGTCCCTGTGTTGAAGCATATGGAGGCTCCCCCGTCCCTATGTTATAGCATAGGGAGCCTCCCCCGTCCCTATGTTATAGCATATGGAGGCTCCCCCGTCCCTATGTTATAGCATAGGGAGCCTCCCCCGTCCCTGTGTTGAAGCATATGGAGGCTCCCCCGTCCCTATGTTATAGCATATGGAGGCTCCCCCGTCCCTATGTTATAGCATAGGGAGCCTCCCCCGTCCCTATGTTTTAGCATATGGAGGCTCCCCCGTCCCTATGTTATAGCATAGGGAGCCTACCCCGTCCCTATGTTATAGCATAGGAGCCTCCCCCGTCCCTTGTTCTAGCATATGGAGGCTCCCCCGTCCCTATGTTCTAGCATATGGAGGCTCCCCCGTCCCGATGTTATAGCATAGGGAGCCTCCCCCGTCCCTATGTTTTAGCATATGGAGGCTCCCCCGTCCCTATGTTATAGCATAGGGAGCCTCCCCCGTCCCTGTGTTGAAGCATATGGAGGCTCCCCCGTCCCTATGTTATAGCATATGGAGGCTCCCCCGTCCCTATGTTATAGCATAGGGAGCCTCCCCCCGTCCCTATGTTATAGCATATGGAGGCTCCCCCGTCCCTATGTTATAGCATAGGGAGCCTCCCCCGTCCCCTATGTTATAGCATAGGGAGCCTCCCCCGTCCCTGTGTTGAAGCATATGGAGGCTCCCCCGTCCTTATGTTATAGCATATGGAGGCTCCCCCTCCCCTTTATTATAGCATAGGGAGCCTCCCCCGTCCCTGTGTTATAGCATATGGAGGCTCCCCCTACCCTTTGTTATAGCATAGGGAGCCTCCCCCGTCCCTGTGTTGAAGCATAGGGAGCCTCCCCCATCCCTGTGTTGAATTTCAAAAAAAAATTTCAAAAACTTTATAGAAAAATTTGCTCAAAAACATGTTCTATGAGCTGCATTTATTGCTTCTTAATCATGCAGAAAACATAATAGTTGTATTTCGGCCTTAAATATGCCTAAAAAGGTAGTAAAAAATTTTCTTCCCTCGATCGGAACCGATTGACTTTTTCAGGAAATCTCGATTGATTTGTGTCGATTGATCTGCATTTCCCGAAAATGCCAAAACGCGCACGGAAAATCGAGATCGCGCGGCTCGGTCGCACGTTGCCTTCCACTGCAGCAGAGGCTGAATTGCAGCAGAGCTTGGCTGAATCCCGGTGGATGCCCAGCACCAGGCATTCCAGGCTGTGGCAGGGGCAATGGTAGGAGAGCTGGAGCAGTTTCTTGAGGGCTGTCGTGTGCTGGGGGCGGGCAGTGTAGCTGCGGCAGAGGCCGAGCGAGCGAAGGCAGCCCGGCTGCAGCCACTCCAGACCCGCGCACAGCTCCCTCACAGCCCCACTCCTCTGTTCACATTGCAGCAGAGGCTGAATTGCAGCAGAGCTTGGCTGAATCCCGGTGGATGCCCAGCACCAGGCATTCCAGGCTGTGGCAGGGGCAATGGTAGGAGAGCTGGAGCAGTTTCTTGAGGGCTGTCGTGTGCTGGGGGCGGGCTGTGTAGCTGCGGCAGAGGCCGAGCGAGCGAAGGCAGCCCGGCTGCAGCCACTCCAGACCCGCGCACAGCTCCTCACAGCCCCACTCTCTGTTCACATTGCAGCAGAGGCTGAATTGCAGCAGAGCTTGGCTGAATCCCGGTGGATGCCCAGCACCAGGCATTCCAGGCTGTGGCAGGGGCAATGGTAGGAGAGCTGGAGCAGTTTCTTGAGGGCTGTCGTGTGCTGGGGGCGGGCAGTGTAGCTGCGGCAGAGGCCGAGCGAGCGAAGGCAGCCCGGCTGCAGCCACTCCAGACCCGCGCACAGCTCCTCACAGCCCCACTCTCTGTTCACATTGCAGCAGAGGCTGAATTGCAGCAGAGCTTGGCTGAATCCCGGTGGATGCCCAGCACCAGGCATTCCAGGCTGTGGCAGGGGCAATGGTAGGAGAGCTGGAGCAGTTTCTTGAGGGCTGTCGTGTGCTGGGGGCGGGCAGTGTAGCTGCGGCAGAGGCCGAGCGAGCGAAGGCAGCCCGGCTGCAGCCACTCCAGACCCGCGCACAGCTCCTCACAGCCCCACTCTCTGTTCACATTGCAGCAGAGGCTGAATTGCAGCAGAGCTTGGCTGAATCCCGGTGGATGCCCAGCACCAGGCATTCCAGGCTGTGGCAGGAGCAATGGTAGGAGAGCTGGAGCAGTTTCTTGAGGGCTGTCGTGTGCTGGGGGCGGGCAGTGTAGCTGCGGCAGAGGCCGAGCGAGCGAAGGCAGCCCGGCTGCAGCCACTCCAGACCCGCGCACAGCTCCTCACAGCCCCACTCTCTGTTCACATTGCAGCAGAGGCTGAATTGCAGCAGAGCTTGGCTGAATCCCGGTGGATGCCCAGCACCAGGCATTCCAGGCTGTGGCAGGGGCAATGGTAGGAGAGCTGGAGCAGTTTCTTGAGGGCTGTCGTGTGCTGGGGGCGGGCAGTGTAGCTGCGGCAGAGGCCGAGCGAGCGAAGGCAGCCCGGCTGCAGCCACTCCAGACCCGCGCACAGCTCCTCACAGCCCCACTCTCTGTTCACCGCCATCAAAACTTTGCTTCTCTAGACGTTTCTTTCTCAATCGCCGACTATTTTTTGAGTACTGTTGCTCTAGTCATTCAGCTCATGGACATGTTTTTGAGTCGATTGCAGGTAAAGACGAAGAGGAACGGAGTTGATAAGCTCTAGGAACTGCAGCTGCGCTCCACAACGGCTGACGAACTGGAGGACACTGGCAGGGCAGCATCGAGAAAGAATCATTAATTTAATTTGATTAAGGAACCCGGCTCTTCTTGCATGCTGGCAGTGCGGCCCTCTTCTGCCCGCCAGGCGAGCAGGCCCAGATTCGCTGTCCAATTTGAGGCTCAAAATCCACTCGCCATCCCATTACAACTTTTAAAAGCCGTGAAAAGGCTGTGAACCTGTTGACCTTGGCAAAGTTGCGGTCCACGACTGCCTTCCAGCTGTTGCAGACGCCTCGAAAAAGCAACTGCTCCCGGCAGCTCAGTTGAGCGAGCACCAACGCCAGCTCATCCAGTGAAAGCTTTTCCATGACTGCTGGGAGGGAGAGTATAGAGGCTGACATTGCAGCAGAGGCTGAATTGCGCCACTTTTTTGTTCTACAATAGTTAGGGTTGAAAAGCGCTGAAAATTTGCGCGACCTATACGCCAGCGCGATCTAGCGAAAGCTTCAGGCGCAATCTAAGCTGAAGCAAACTTGACTGTTGTGTCGAAAGTCTTCTGCTGTTTTCATCGCGGATTTTGACTGCTAATTATGAGACCTTCTCATTGATATTTTGGTGATGGAGATGCAGATGGTGTAAACGTTTTCTTCGGACTGTAGCAAAGAACGGAGGAGCATCATGCCAGAATTTGAGGCCAGCTTTGTAACCCTGTTAGTTCGTTATATTACAATACTACAATAATATTCAGAAAAATACACCTGGTACCATCGGCAAGCCGAAAGTAAAGTAAAGTAGAGCCAAAGACACACATACATACAGCTGAGAGACAGCAACCAGATCATCATCCAGTCTGACTGTCAGCTGAAGTTACTGCTCAACTCGTGCTTGCTCTGTGATGTTTTGTGCTTGTCTGTTGTACAACCGATGAAAGAAGGTATGAAACAATAAAAGTCTTAACAATAATCATTATGCATTAAAGAAATGGGAACCGATGTGAAATGAAGAATATGGGGACTGAAGATGACGCCTGACAAGGTATAAGCGCCTGATAAGTGGGACGCCTTGATGCGGGAGATGGACAGCTGAGATAAATGGCTAAGCTTATTGTCCAAAGGCGCTTTCAATCAAAAAGCAAAGAACGATCTACGGCTGCAAGTCGGCAAATACGGCTCAGTTGAGAGGAAGTGGGATAGAAGATGGAGAAGAGAAACGTCATCGTCTGTGTGACACGGCGCAAAGCTGGATGAGGGACGCGAGAAGTGGGGGGGGGGGGCGGAATGCGGATTTTATCCGAAGAGAAGAAAGAAGGGGAGCGGGAAAAGGTGGGCGGTGGTTGAGAGTCTGTCCGGGTGCTGCATCTCGTGGGGACGGGGGCAGAGGGGGCAGGGGACAGTCTGAAAGGGGCAGGTGGGCAGTCAGTTGTAAATGCGGCCGAAGGTAGCCTTCTCTTCGAGCACACGGGCCGAGCACCTGTCGAACCGATCCTGAATCCGAGTTCCACGTCTGGCTTGGTGCGACACATAAGCTCAAGCTCTGTTAGAGGACGTGAAACTTTTGCTGATCAAGCCACAACTCAAGCGTTTTGTTTAAAAGTTTTTTAAAAAACTCTTAGTAAAAATTTCAAACAAAAGAAACAAAACTTCTTTGTTCAAAATAAAAACCGTCACCCTATTTAGACTTTTGGCTTGAACTTTAGATTTTTGAATTGAAATACCTATTTTTCACCAACTGCCATTCTCCTCGCAACCTGCCCACTATACTCTCCATGGTTACTCAACTTCACTTTCCTTAACTGATAGGTACTCTGTGCCACTATTCTTTGTGCTCTAACCTAAATCTAAACCTTCCGAGAGCAACTGTGGGTTTCCGATATGTCTCCTGGCCAAATTCTGACAAATAGAGGAAACAAACGGGGGAGGGTTTCAAAAATCAGAGCCATATTCTATATAATATGGGTGAAATGGATTGCAGGGGGGTCAATGAGAAGCGACCGTTTGGAAGCGAATCTTGGCGGCGGCTTCCTTGAGGGCGGCGATGCGCTGGCGGAGGAGGAAGAGCTGGCGCTCCAGCTGGAAGATGCGCCAGCTCTGCTGCCCGTCTGAAAGTTGTGGGCAAATGGAAAATGGAATGGATGCCACAATCTATATTCTTCAGACCATTCCCCATTTTCACCTGCATCTAGTCTCCATTTGTTGACCGCTGGCACAAGGGGATACCCGCGGAGGTGGCCTCCTCGAACGGCCAGGTGGGGAGCAGCTTGTCCAGCTCCTCCATCGACTGTGGCTCCTCCACGGCCTTGTGCTCCCAACCCGCCAGCTCGCTCCAGCCCTTCTTAAAGTCCTTATCTCAATCTTTGCTGCAATTTGGTTGTCGCAATAGTTTGACTTGCCTCCTTTCTTGCCTCGTTCACACTCTCCAGCAGCCCGTCGAATGCCGCCTTTTTCAAAGCCTGGAACAATTGAAGGGATGGAGAATTGAAGAGGGAACAGGGTGCCAACCAGCTCGTCTTTGGCCGCCTGGAACTTTTGCTCCTCTTCCACGATCTCTGCTCGGAGGCTCCACTCTGTACGGGTCATTTTGGCCTCCTTCTCTTGCAAGAATGCCCGGAAGTCTGAAATTGCTGCTGCACTAACATAACAAAGTCGGCGTTCCTCAGTAATTGTTACCTGCCATCGTCCTTATTGGAGCCTTGCTACTTTCGGCGAATCTATTTGAGTATCCTATTCTGCACAGAACCGCTCAGCCTTTTCTGGAAGGTTTCATTATATTTGCGAAAAATTTCGAAAAGTGCAAGAGGCGCTGATATTGTTTGGAATGCAGGTGCTAACTAGTAGCAATGCGACAAGCTAATTTTTCTCAGGAATTACTGCAAAATTTTATCAGTAATGATAATGGTTCTACAAAATCGATAGGCCATTTTGCCCCACTAATATGTTTGGCGCAAATTGCGCGCATAGAAGTGATTGCAACTGCACAAAACATCACGGCGCTGCACAGGCTACGAAAACCTTGCAATCGAATCTTCTTTTCTCCTTACAATCGCAATTCGCAACCCCAGCTTCTCCTGCGCTATTTTCTTGTTGGCAGAATGGCGACGGCAGATGAGCTTAGGGGTGAGTTCTGAGATTAGTTGAGTTTTTGCAATCAATGCTTCTGGTATCGGTTCAGATCAATTCTACAAGTACCTACGTCAGAAGACCAACGGAAAGTCGGCCACGGCAGAGATGCTGAAGCGATCCGTGGAGAACGAGCAAGAGAGTGTGGACAACCTCAAGTGGGAAATCGTAAGGCTCCATCTGATTGCTGGCCATGCGAAAGAAAAGGTTGCTTTGCCAGTACTACGCGGAGTCCCACTACCAGCTGCTCCGACACACCGTCAACCAGAAACTGGCTAGTTGAGGCGGTTGAAGTAGCTGGGTGGGAAATGGGGGACAGGCGGTTGCAGGAAGGGAAGCACCAGGTGGAGGAGCTGAAGATGGAGGAGCTACCGGAGGTGCCCAATCTGCAGAGTCTGCTGGAAGCCACCCACGACTTCCCTTTCACCGTCGACCCTAGCGGCGACACCATCGGTTGCTCAGCCCTCGAACTTGCCTGAATCGGCTGTGGTCTATCCAGAATAGAATCAGAATAAAAATCCCAAAAAGTTTTAGCAATCAGCAGAATAAAAATCAATCTTGTGAAAATAATTGCCAAATTTTTATTTTTTTGTATTTTACTTCCAAAAATATGAAAAAAATATTAAATACGAAACATTGGGATACAGACCAAGAACTTATCCCAACAAATTTTAGCTTAGAGTAGAAAAAAAACGGCCAAATTTATTAAATAAAATTACCAAAGTTTTTATAATTTTCTATTTTACTGGTAAAAATAGAAAATTATAAAATACGAAACATTTTGGATACAGGCCAGGAGCTGGTTGCGGCCGGGGAGGAGGCCAGCCGCCAGGTCTACGCCGCTCAGCGCCGGTTTGACTGCCTGCGAGAAGTCTACCTGGCTCACCTGCGGAACCGGGTTCACCAACCAATTGTCCAGCCTCATCTTTTGCAATGCTCTCAGTGCTCTCAGGACAGCCTCGACAAGGAGATCAAGCGGCTGAAGGAAGTGCTGGACGTCCTTTTGGCCGTCTAGTTGTTGCATTCTTTGATAGAATTTCATTAAATTTCGCGATATGGTCTTTTTTAGTTTCTATGGGCGCAAATTCATGCATCAAATTGTTATCGTAACTGTTATTGAATCGTTGTATCGTTTTCAAATTAATCGTCATTCAGAGCAGCTGAATTGTATGGATCAATTATCAAAGCAGGGGACACAAGAAGCAGTTTATGCATGTAAGTAAGCCGAAAAATGTAAGGAAGTTGTGCCATCCAAGAACTGTTTCATTCGAGGCATACATAGCTGACCATATTCAGAGTTGAAAGAATTCAGCGATGTATTTGGAGGAGACAATGAGGAGCTCTTCGTGGTCGGAGCAATCCATGATGATGTGCCTTTATTTTTTTGCGATGATATGTCTTTATTTTTTTCTTTTATTAGTTCACCATTTTGCGATCATGTTTCTTTAATTTTTCCTTCGCATGTTGTGCAAAAATTAACAGTTAGTGGGAGAAAAGAAACGCCTCATTCAGTTCCTTACTTGCCCTGCGTCCAAGAGGTGGAGCAAAAGCAAGAATATGAGAAGGGCAGAGATTCAAAAAATGGCGATCAGACGTAATGACAGTGTAAAGCTGAGGATGATAGCTGGCCACATTCAGAGGTGAAAGAAATGAGCAGCTCTTCATGGTCGGGGCCGTAGCGATCCAGCGCGGACGCGATCGCTCCTTCCGCGTTTGCCGTGAACTGCTTGATTTCCATATCTTCAAAGATCGATATTTTTGACGTTTCCTCATCCGTAGCGGTGAATATTTAGAAAATGAGAAAACTGAAAATGAAGAAGCTTGGAATGAAGCTAAAAATGATTCAAGGAAAGACCGGTGGACAAGTCGAGAGCGCCTGGGTGGATCGGGGTGTTGTGGGTGAAGATGCGTCCGCCCGGATGCCCCAGACATTCGTGCAGCAGAGTTAGAAGTCGGTCGAAGTTGTCCCTCACATCTGCGATGAAGCTCTGAAAGTTTTGGTTGTGATGGGTCAGGAAAATTTTTTGAAAAAAGAGGGAGGGGTTATTTTTTTGCACATAAAAAAATGGGGTGGGGGTGAAGGAATTTTTAAAATTTTTGCAAAAAAAGGAAATTAACTGGAAATTAACTTTTGTTGGGCCAAAAAATGGAATTCGAACTGAGGAGGTGGAAGCGGAAGCGAAAATAGTCCCTGAGTCTAGAGCCGAGAGACTGGCTGAGGATAAAAAAAACCTTGTCCTCCGGCAGTATGGGGCTCACGGCGTCCGGCTCTCCCTGGTTTCATGTTATTGGCGACGCGGGCCTTCCTCACCTCCTGGTCCTCTGACAAAGAAGGATTCAAGAATAAACTGGCCGAGATAAGTGAAAGGCTACGCACAAAAATTTCCCATGGCGATGTCGCAGCAGTGGAAGTTGAGAAATGTGATTCCCGGCTCTGAGATATTCGTCCAGTAGTCGTCGTTCCTGCTCACTAAGGCCAGCGAAACAGCCCGAGGTACCCTTCAATAATCTTATCTTTGCACGAGCCGTAATGTTTCATATCGTCAAGAACAAATAACCAATGATCATTGTATCGCAATCAAATGAAAAATAAAACCTGCTTCGGCCTAGCTTTTTTTTCGATTCTGCCAAGGTGCATGTCTCAAAGGGCAATCGATTCGAATTAGAAGCTTTCCAAGTATGATTAATCGTGATAGGGCATGACAAAGAATACCAATCAAGTGTACGCATTTTTCATGCCTCTTTCGCAATCGGTAACTATAGCGATAACTTTTTGCAATATTCATTGGAATTTAAGAGCGGAGAGCGACGATACTGGTTCTTCAGCTCAGGTTTAAATGCTGGTCCGATGACTGCCAGAAAGAAGCAACCTGTGGCTCCATGCCGAGTTCTTTGTCCTGGTAGATGCGGGCTCGAATGCGGTTCCAGATGAGGCCTACTCGCGCCCAAAGCTCCGGCTGCCATCGCAGCAGGCCCTCGAAGGCTTCCTATGCAAAAGCCGCAGCCTCATCCCTGCACCAGGCCAGCCAAAGACTGGAATAGGAACCTGACTGATGGGTGGGAAGATCTTCTGGCCGGTGATGAAGTAGTTGCCGTGGCTGGCGAAGTTGCGCCTGCAAATGTCAAGAATCTCTGGCGAATGCTGGCTTTGTGGGGGCTGGAGGCAAATGAAGAGCTCACCTCCCACTGCTCAGAGAAACAGACTGGAATGGGGGCACACCTGGCTGACGGGCGGGTAGATCTTGCCGCCGGTGACCGTGAAGTTGCCGTAGGACGCAAAGACGGCGCCCGCGAAGGTCAGGAATGCCTGGCAAATGCTGGTCTAGCTTTGCAGGGGCCGGGGGCGCAAACAAATAGCTCACCTGCCATAGGACGCCCTTCAGCTTGAGCTCTGGCAGTGCGGCACTTCGGAAGAGCCGCAGCAGGATCATCGCCAGCAGGGCGGCCTCCGGCGAGCACTGCAGTCAGAGGCATTGCCAGGGAGAGAAGGGGATAAGAGGGACGTGCCCCCCAAACAAATAGCTCACCTGCCATAGGGCGCCCTTCAGCTTGAGCTCTGGCAGTGCGGCACTTCGGAAGAGCCGCAGCAGGATCATCGCCAGCAGGGCGGCCTCCGGCGAGCACTGCAGTCAGAGGCATTGCCAGGGAGAGAAGGGGATAAGAGGGACGTGCCCCCCAAACAAATAGCTCACCTGCCATAGGGCGCCCTTCAGCTTGAGCTCTGGCAGTGCGGCACTTCGGAAGAGCCGCAGCAGGATCATCGCCAGCAGGGCGGCCTCCGGCGAGCACTGCAGTCAGAGGCATTGCCAGGGAGAGAAGGGGATAAGAGGGACGTGCCCCCCAAACCTAGCAGGCTCAAAAGGTAGGACTATGGTTTTGTGATTTGACTCAAAATTAGAATATTTAGGGATTGCTTGCCTCGATACTGGAAGGGAACCTGCAGGAATGCAATCAGGGACGCGTAGTTCTGCGCCTTGTAGATCTCCTGGAGATAGTTCATGACATTCATTTCTACTCCATAAAGCGAGGGATGAGGCTGAAAAGGGTCACCTGCAGCGTGAGCGCCTGCAGAGCGTTGCCGGTGGGCATGAGAAGGAAGGGCGTGTGGCAGAGGATGCGGCCTAGAGACCGCAGTTTTGGATTGACCGGTGAGCAGAAGAACAGACTCTTTGCATCACCGCTAAAGCTGAAATTGGATCAGAGTGAAGGATAGGGTTCGAATGAAAGGAAGGTGAGATAATGAAGGACTGGGCAATCTGATCTCTCAGTTCAGTCTGAGTGGGCCACATCTGCCCAGCATGCCTGGTGGGGTAAGGTTTGTGTGCGTAGCGGGAGGGGGGTCTGGCCTGTGTTGGGGCAAGGGTGTGGGATTAGAAGAAAAGAGGGGATGCTAATCTTCCCGCTCAGATTTCCCGCCTGATTCAAGAGCAAAGGTGTGCCAAAAAGGGTCAGTGGGTTAACGCAAAGGCATGAAATGAAATAGTGAAAGGAAACAAGACTGTACCGAATAGCATAGTAGAGCTTGCTAAGCATTGCATGGTATTCGCAAACATATTTTCCTTGAATTGTTCCGTAAATTTAAAATCATTTTTACAAAATACTTTTTTAGCTTTTTGGATGATGATTGTTGGAATTGCATTCAAAAAATAATTTTTTACCTCATTTAATCTAACACCATAAACAAAAGCCGCAAACAAATTTATCCGTACCTGGCCAAAATAAGCCAATTAATTTACACTGCCGTCATGCAACAGTAAATACTTTATTTCATGTTCTCCTTTAACTCGTCATGAAATACCAAGGATCCAAAGCTGAATAAATTGAATGCATCAAAACATCCCCAAGTTTTCTGCTCATAAGCACAATTTTTCAGCCATTTTCCCATCCACCTTCACCATGATCCCAACCCTGCTACCCCTACTCCTGGCCCTCCTTTTCCCCACCAGCCTCGCCGACATCTGCAGCGCCGGCAACTCCAGCCTCGCCCTGGAGCAGAAATGGACCCGCAAGAATGAGCAGAAAGCCGCCAAAACCGCATTCGGCCCCGACGCCCTCTCCCAGCTCCTGGCCCAGCACCAGGCGGACCTCATCCAGCCTCTCCTCTTCTACCAGGAGCTGCGCCGTCTTCAGTTCCCACTCATGGCCAAGGACTACCTGAGCATCTGGCATGGCCAACATCGCCAGTGTCGTGGTATGGCAGCAGTGATGCGGGAGAACTTGGACGGCATCTTCACCTACGACCTGGGCCTGCTTCGTCTGAGCTGCGACTGCGAGCCCGCCTGCCAGTCTGGAAAGAGGAGCAAAGGGTGCCGCTGCTTCGTGGAGCTTCGGGACAACTGCAGCATGGTCAAGGCGCTGACTGGGAGCAGTGAAAAGGTGCTGAGCGACTATGAGCAGAGGCTGAAGGCTGGCGGACTCCTGGAACATACCAAGTACAGTACACTTTATGTACGCCAGATGGACTTTGTGACAGAGTTTACGGGAAAAGTGTACAATGTGTGGGACGAAGCGGGGAAAGGTGTGGAAGATTTAATGACAAACTCGACGCTAACAGCATCATATGTCACGGATCGGTTTAATCAGACATATTTTGACATTTTTGACGCAACATTGAACAAATTAACGACGCTGCAAGGCAAATTGATGGCTAATTTAAAAAAAACTGAAGCACTTGGCAAAGATTATATGAGAAATGAAATCGAAGGTCTGTGTTTAGATGCGGCTATTTTCCCAATGACTCCGTTTAAAAGCGAGATAATAAAATCAAGTGGTTTATCAACAATATTCGAAACCATCAAAAAGCTTTCCCACCAGCTAGTAAATACCGTTAATCAATTTATTAATGACAAGAAGAAGAAAAGTTTTAAAAACAAATTCAATTGCATCAAAAAAGCCACCGACATATTGCGTAATGCAATAGGGCAAATTGGATATATGATAGACAAACAAATAATGACAACTAGCGCCACTAATATAGTAGTATCTTTAAAGCATTATTGGGCAAAATGTGAAAATTTCAAAGCAGAAACAATGAATTGGATGCATCAACAAGCCAACTCCTATGATAAAAAGTGTCTAACGATCATAAAAATATAGTGCAATTTAAGTGATTCGCTGCAGTTTGATTCAGAAAGTTTCAGTGTTTAATCGCAAGACTTTTTCGCTGTTTTGACAAGTATATGGGGCAAAGCGTAATGGGTGACCACGAAGCGCAACACCTATAGTCAAAATGGAAGATCAAAATAGCCCACCCAGGGCAGCCATGACCAAGAATGCACCCAATTATTAGTCAAATGACAGTTTGCAAAGAACATTACTGAAATTGTGAATCTTCGATT
>JASANA010007390.1:0-29209 GCA_030248095.1 Ptycholaimellus sp. GST1_10 | reverse complement strand
AACACCTTGTTGGGCCTTGTGCAGTTGGAGAACTTCTTGTGAGAGTCCTCCAGCACCACCTTGTACTTGTCTGTTGGGTGAATCTTGGAGAGGGTGGTCTTGTTGAAGGCATGGGCCAGAGCCAGGGACTTGTTGCCCTCCCAGACTGGAGTGCTGGTCCGGCCAACCTTAATCACGTTCAGGCTGCTTTCCTTGATCTGGTAGGTGCGACCACTGCTGATGCTGGTAACCTTCGCCATTGACATCATACACAATAGGTTTCAGGCAGGGGTGAAAAATGCCTCTCTGATGAAAGATGATACTGGCACTGCCAGTGTAGGTACACTGGTATGCAGGCCATTGGTAATGATTTTGAGCGTCGCACAAAATTGCTGGCCTCCCTTCTAGCTTGCCTGCACTGCCTTCACATTTTTCTTAGTACTTTTCTGGCATGGCGCCGCCACTCAAAAAAGAGCAAAGAAGTGATATCCATCTCCTAATAGTGGGAAGTTGGGCATTATCAAGGAGCTGTCCAGCCTGCCAACTGAGTCTAGCAGTCAGTCGGGACAGGAGGATATTTTCACGGGAACCATTGCATTCACGGGGTGGGAAAGTGGAACGCCTAGAATGCCCTGCGCTTGTGCTGGAAACAGAACGTGAGCTGGCCAGCCGCCAGCATGTAAGGCTCAAACTTCCAGCCTGCAGCCACTTCACCTACAACATCTCTAGTGGCATTTTGACCACCCAGTCCAGGATAAAGATAGGCAACTCCAGCAAGAATGCCTCCTTCGCTGGCACAAAGATGATCTACCATCTCAGCTCTACATTCGCCGCCAAGGTCAATGTCATTTCTGGTTTACTCTCTTATTTTCCTGTGGACTTCCTGAATTATCTTAAGCCAGAATAGTGCGGGCTGGGAGAGTTGGAGGTGACTGCACTGCACAACACAAGCAGTACCCCCAAAGCAACAACCAGCGTCTGGTGAATAATTGCTCGTTGACACCCTGGCTGAACTTGTCAACTGGAAGTGTCCACTCTTCAATATTTTCCTAGCCTTTTCTTCTCTACGTTTTTTTATTTTGTAGTCCTACTGGGTGTCTGAAGACCCAACTTTCCGCGCTTTCATGCAGACTGCCGATCCTAGCTATCTTATGCCCAGTGCCTGCTTTATTGCTCGCTGGAGCTAGTCTGCTCTCAAGAGTGTAGAGGAGATGCGCAACCATCTTCTCTCCCTCGTTGAGACCATCCATTTTTCAATTAAAGAATGGCAAAGTCGTTGCTGCTTTTATTCTACCTAAACCTATACAAGATTGAAAAACTATTCACCGATATTTCCGGATTTTGATCCTCCCACAAGGTCAAACGACTGCTTTCTTGGCATCAACTACCACTTCGCAGACTGCGAGGAGGGAGGATTGAAGAGTGGAGTGTGTGGACTGGTGCCGATGGAAGGGTCAAAAACGGCGGCAAACATTATGAATACTTTCCTGGAATTCAGCCACGGCATGCTGAACCTGCTCGATCAGAAGATATGTGTCATCACCATCGACAATGCTAGCAGCATGCGCCGCGCCTTCTTTGACCTCCTTCAGCAACTTCGCAAGTCCCTGCCTGTGCCAAAGGAAGAGACGACGGAGATAGCTGGGGATGAGGAAAAGTACAGCGAGGTGGAGCAGGATGCTCTGGCTGCATGCTCTGGGGAGAACAGCGACAACATCCACGCCAGGGAGCCGTCCCGTTGACTTGGACATGGGAACCGACCCAAGTAAATCGATCAGTGGAAACAACGCAACACCGTTGAAGGCCAACTGAAAGCAGCCCCTCCACTCAGCCTATTGAGCCTACTCAGCCTACTGTTGAGTTCATTGTACGATGCCATGCAACGCAAAAGAAAGCATGTGAAGCAAATGATATGAATCCAGGCAAGTCACCTATGCTTGAACATTGTTCTGCAGGAATTGGAAGATCAGGAACATTTCTGGCCATTGACATAGCTTTAATAGCTTCATTTCTGGCCTTATTAATAAATTTGGTGCTGTCAATGTTAAGGCAATGATATGGCTACTTAGAACCCAGTAAAATTTTGATGTGCAAACACCAATTCAATATGTATAATCACCAATCAATATCACATATCAAGCAATACTAGAATATGCAGCAAAACACAATAATGTTCCACTGGATGCAGCAAAGATTGCTAAGGAAGTTGCACGAGTCAGACAATAATTTTTTTAACACGTTACCTTGTTGTGCGAGAGGCACTTCCGATTGATGAAAGCATAAACTTAGCTACTCGACTCTTGGTTTTTATGAGTATATTGTGCATGCAGCTAGAGCTGGATTTGTCATAAATTGTCAAGAGGGAGACACAGAGCTGCTGCATCCCAGCTGTCTCCTATCGTGGCCCCGTTTTTGTGGGATAATTAGAAGTTCAAAATGCTGGGTGCTAACACATTTTAAAATCAAGGAAAACCGAGTCAAGTCTGCTAGAGGCCGCAATTGGCAATCACATTTCAATTCCATCCATCACAATTCCATCAAATTTCCATTACCATTTGGACAAAGTCTTCTGGGGCCTATAGCCAGGCGTTGGGCATTCTACACCTGCCCCACCAAGTCACTATTCGCAGCTATAGTTGGGAATTCCGCAGCTACTCAGTTTGAGCAGAAATTGAATGAAATAACGAAAAAGTTGCTAGGGCGGGCTGGATAAGGCGGTTTTGAGCAAGGTGGTAAAAGCCTTCCTAAAGGCCTGTCCCGAAGGCCAGCCACTCCTCTGTTCTCTTAAAGGCCTATTACGCGTAGAACCACCCTCGCCGATTTGGTTCATTCTTTAAGCATGGTTAGGTATACCCAAAGTAAGCTTGCAACCGCAATTGGTTTGGCGCAAATCGGCTCTAGCGTCAAGAAATATGTTGACAAAATTTGCTATGCTTAAGCATTGGGAGGTCCCCAAAAAGCCGGTTTTTGGGCAAGTTTGTTGAAGAAATGTTCACCCGAGCACACCCGAACACCAGTGTGGTTCCATTATGATAAATTACATCAAATTAAGTCCAAAAAGGTGGGCAAAAACGTCCGCGTCGATCGCGTGGCCTCAAAACCAGACTAAAAATTGTTCATTTTATTGTTTTTTGGGTTTTGTCTTAATATTCATACATTAAAATTGTTTTTCGCAATTGAGACCTCATTTTCTAAAATCTACGCCCCAAATTGACCCATATACATAATAAATACTCCATATTAAGTGTTTAACTGTTTTAGAAAATATAACCTAAAAAAAATTAAAACAAATTAAGCAATTTGGTGAGGTAAAAACCATTAAAAAATTTTTTTCATTAATATCGAATATTTGTTATGATTATGGGTCAATTTTTGGTCGCAGATTTCAAAAATAGGGGTCTTATATGCGTGAAAAATTTTAAATTCAGTAAAATGTGTGAAAAACCTCCAAAAACCCACTAAAATGACCAATTTAACTAGTTTTTGGGCTGCGCGCGCCACAGAACATCGAATTTGACCATTTTTTCTGGCTTAAATTTTTGATTTTAGTTATTTGGTTACACTGCTTAGCGGAAAAAACAGGTACACCGAAATTGAATATTTCCTGTATTTTTTTCTACTTTTCCCTATACTACAACACAGGAAATTTTGGAATTTTTTTCTCAAAAATTTTAACCAAAAGTAAATAAACGGCTTAAGCCGGCAATCTTACTTCACAACACCTAACCATGTGCAAAAAACCAGCCAAATCGATGGAGGTGGTTTTGCACGCATTTGACCTTTAAAGTTGACGGCATGTTGATTCGAAAAGACATCTGCTACAATGTAAAATGTAGACATTGAACTTTAGCGGAGTTTTTAATAACAATAAATTGCAGCCAAGTACTGGACAAGTGGCGGGCGTTGCAGAACTGGAGGTTTTAGACATGGACATACTGGAATGGCAGGGAGCAGAGGAGCTGGCAGGGCTTAGCAGCGGTCGCAGTCAGCCGGCCTCTGGCATTCTCCTGTATCTTTGGGCGTCGTAACAAAATGTAAGGTCTGGTTGGTCTGGTCAAGGCAATTGGCTTCCGATTCTCTGAACCAGTAGCACTGTGGCCAAGCAAGGCACGAACTTTGGGGCAGCTCAATTTCATGGTTCTAGAATGCATCCGCATTCTTAGACTTGTCAGAATTCAGGTAAACATTATCATGCAGCATATCTCTTTTTAACACCACAGTTAAGCTGACAAAGGGTGTTTGTGGTGGTGAGCGATGGGGCAAACATGAGAGATACTTACCCATTCTGAAAATTCATCTTTAGATTTCAGGAGAAGCAATGAATGTCCCTAACTTTATATTTATTATTTACCGCGGAGTAGCCCTTCGGGGTAATAGGCTCTCAATGGTCCATTTAAGTCGCTTGGCTTGAAAAAAGTAATTTTTTTTGACTATTCTACCTTCTCGTCTATATTTTCTGAAATGCTTTTCAATTCTCTGTATCGAACCATGCTCTCAGATATACATAAAACGCAGTAGATCAAAAAATAGCTCCCTTACAACTCCGCGACGCAATGGCGCCCACGGCGCATCCGACCACCCACCAGGGTCGGACGCGCCATTACACTACTGAGTGGTGGGGTGGGTGGCTGAGTGGGGAGTGCGCGCGTAGCGCACCCCACTTATCGCTGCGTTCAGTGCCAGCCTGCTCCCTGGGTGCGATGAGGCTTGGGTTGTGATTTGACCCTGCCACTGAAAAACCATCAATCCAAAGTCCGGGCCAGGGGTGTGGAACCACGCTGAGCGTGAGCGAGGAGCTGGTAGCCAGGGTACGTTCTCCTATGAGGTAAATCGGCAATTCCACTAATGGAGAGGGGTTCCTCACACGAACCTGGGATGCCCATTGGCTCCCGGTCAGCGCCGGTGAGGATGGTTGGCTGTGGCGCTGACTCACGCCCCCCCCCCCATTACACTACAGGCGTGGACAAGCCGTTTTTGGACATTTTTGTGTTTGACTGAGCCGTTCTAAAATTTTTTGGTGAAACAAATAGGAACTGAGTACACCATCGTAAAATTTAGATTTTTTGCGTCTAGACACATAAAAAACCAGCCAAAATGGCAAGAAACTGACCTCAAAACGTGGATTCAAAATTTTACCTCAAAAATCCGGGTCAATCACGCTGGGAGGTCAGGGGTCAAAAATGTCGCTAAATCGCACGGTGATCGACCCCAATTTCGAGATAGTTGAAGAACTATCCTTCCTGACCCATTCCAAATTACTGATTATGAAATCTCAGGTCTGCCCCATCATAACGAGCACAAAAAACCCACCCTTCGTTGCCCACAGCGCAAAATCGCTCCCTTGCAACTCCGCGGCGTGATCGTGCGCTCTCAATGCGTCCGGATCGCAGCGCATCCGACCCCTACACCGGTCCCGGAGCATTTGCAACATTACTGTTTGGGGTAGAAAGGTTATAAAAAAGGGATATGCTGAGAAATGTCAAATTCTCAACGGATTTGGGTACACTTTTTTCTGATAGGTTATGTTTTGTGGGTTGTAAAACTCATGTTTTGTGGCTCCGCGGTCACCTATTGCGCTCTGTGCCATATACTTGTTTATATCCTGCCGTGATGAGAAGTTCTGCGGCTTGCACAGGATCATGGATACTGATGTCTTTCCAGAGGTTCTCATGATTAATGGGCTTACCCTCATCTGGCTTGAAATGTTCACGGACTATCACCAAGCTATTAGCATTTGTATCACCACTTTCCATTTTCTTTTCCATTTTCTGACACAGTAGTTATTTCAGTAGAAAAGGTCTAGGTTTACTGCTGCGACAGGTGTAGGTTGAGGAGTGTAGAAATGGAGAGTGTAGCAGGAGCTATGGCCATGTTTTCTGCCAACAAAGACGCTGTCCATCTGTCTGTACGTCTACGGGCAGTAGCACGCCTTGGCTTCCTGATTCCCGTTTTGGGTACTCTTCCCTCCCGGCGGCCAAGGAGATTGAATGTATGGCATGTGGTGCCAAGAATGCATAACTTGGTGCAATGATGGGTGGCCGAGTGATGTTAGAAGTTCATGTCGGCCCAGGCCAAGATGGCGCAGTGCAGGAGTCTTTGAGCCTTTGTTCCAGGATTGATGGAAGGATGACAGCATGCACTGGTGTTACAGCCCTGTCACTTCAGCTGACGATGGACAGGACAGTGGCAAGGCGGAGCAGGTGGGCTTTGATTTGGTTGCCTATGCCAAGCATGTAGCTCAGCACTGGCCTTCAACTCTCCACCGCTGTCAGAAGTTGATGAAGTGAGGAGTACGGGGTCTGCATGCCATCCGAAATGCAATCTGGTGGCGATGAGTTAGAGTGGGCTGCGCAGTTTGTTGCTGTCCAGGTGGAAGCTGTCGGCCAAGCCATCCAGGTTCCCACAGGTCAAGTCCAAGGCTGGCATCATGCCAAGAGAAGGCCCAATGCAGCTTGAAGGATTGTTAGAGCCTGTGTTGGAACATGGCGTCCTTGAAAGGGCTGAGCTGCTGGACGCTTGGCTTGGTCTTGAACTGGCAGCCGTGGAAGATGATGGCGAAGCTGGACTTGGACTGCTTCACGCCGCTAAACATGTCCGGCAGGAAGCAGAACTGCAGTAGTGCAGAGTGGAGTCCTGGAGACTAGCACTCTGTGGCTATAGGCAGGTTATAGAAGGCAGTGGATGGGTTAGGTGCTGTGCTTGAAGTGGAATGTGCCGGCGGCCTTGCCATTGAAGGCAGGCTAGAAGCACCCGCGCATCAGCTGTTGCCATCCAGACCTTCCTGTTTGCCGTCATCAAGCAGTAGTCCATGAAGATGTGTTCTTCTGGCCATCCGGCTCGCTGGATAGGCTCTCCTAGCCTTTGATGAATGGGCTGGACCAGTGGCTTTCGGTCGATCGTGAAAGCCAAAGACGGAACTTGCATTACCACTCCAATTGTTCCCTTAGTTCTTGAGTTCCCCTCGGACTCACTTCTCCTTGTTTGGGTCTCAGGCTGTTAGGATGCGTCGCTTTCTTGAGCGATTCCTTTGATTCCAATTCCTCCCCGTTGTGCATCATTGAGTTGCTCCTTTTTGAGCTGTCTTTCTCCTGCTATTCTGTTGTTTCTCTCTGACGGCTGGCTCTCAAGGGGAAGGATGGGCAGGCAGGGCAGGCAGGGCAGACAGTAAGCATGCATCGCAGCAGCAGAGACAAGGAAAGAGGGGGACGGCGATGATGAGGGCAGAGAAAGGCTGTTGCAGAAGTCCGGAGTGGGCTTCTTCATCACCACGGTCGGCGAGCAACGCTTCTTGCCCTGTGCCACCGTCCAGTGTTCCCCTCCTTCCTCGCGTTGTTTCTTCACATGACCCGCGATGGAGGTGAGCATGAGCATGAGCGTGAGTGGGAGCGGGAGCATGCCGATGAGGAAGATGCTCCCTGAGCATCCAGTCATCGCGTCTGCTCGGAGCTCCCTCCGTTTGCCATGACCTTGTCAACCTCAGGTAGCTCGTCGACAGTGGCAGACATGGACTGGGCGCGTCTGGAGATATCTTGCAGGTCGGATTGCACCTGATGCATCTGGCGGAGGCCGTCGAAGGCGGTGTAGAGGCTCTCGGCCTGCTTCTGGCTGATGATGTAGCCGTCTCCCTGGATCTTGTTCAGCTGGAGGGCCCGTTTCTCGCACTCGAGCTTGTCCCGGGCAACTTGAGCTTGGCTCCGCTCCTGGATGGCCTGCTCCTTCTTGGACCCGGCAGTGTCCAGCTGCTTCCGGAGTTCCTCGCGGTCCTTCTCCAGCGTCTTCACCTTTGCCTCCAACCCCAAGCACTGTCTCTCAAAGGAAAGTGCTTTCTGCACTTGGAGAGATTCGATGCAGGATCCGATGACAGCGCCTTTATGTTGCTGAACTTGTCGATCCAGCTCCAGTAGGCGGATGTCCTTCCAGTGGAGTTGCTGGAGGAGACTGGCGCAGCATCACTGCAGGTTGTCGATCAACTTGGATCCGGTGTTCAGGTAGGCTTGTGAGCTCCAGTATCCCAAGTCCGCTTCTCTTCTCCTCCTCTCGAGACTCCCTGGGGCTGGAGCTTCAGGGAAAGGAAGTGGGGCAAAGGTGACCCTGGGCGCTGCCGGAACTGAAGGCGATGTTCCTAGGGCCGTTTCTCTCCTCTTCCCCTCGAGGCTCGCGGGAGATGGAACTTCCTGAAGAGGAAGTGGAGCAAAGGTGGCCCTGGCAGTAGTTGGAGTTGGAGACAAGGCCAGGGATGAGGTCTCCGTCTGTGCAGGAGATGAAGAGACCGGTGATGGAATGGCCAAAGCTGTGCTGCCAGAGACGCTGGCTTCTGTTCCCGTTGAAGACGGGGCTTCTGGGACTCCCTTGGGCAGTAAGTAGGCTGGTGATAGAAGGATAAGTGTGGGAATGACCTGGAACTCTGTCTCCGCCTTTGTTGGTGATGAGGAGTCGGCTTCTCATCTTGGCGACCGTCGGCGGCAACTGGGAGATCACCGGTCGCATTTAGGAGACTTCCGGCTCCTCTCCTTTGGGTCCTTGCCTCCCTGGATGAAGGCTAGGAGGTCCTCTCCTCCCTTGAAGGCCTTGGAGTGCTCCTGGCCATCCAAGTTCGGTGGCTTGTTGGAGAAGCGCGTTTGCTTCCTTCCTGGCTCCGACTCGGAGCTGGCTCCTTCTTCCTGCTCTTCCTCGCCTACCTCCTCTCCTTCCTCTCCCTCCTCCTCTTGGTGTGGTGTGGTGTCTATTTTGTCTCCCTGGGAAGAGTGTGGGTTGAGGGAGGGATGTGGAGGGGCGTGGGAGCTAGCAACTGTCAGTTGTGGGACATTGTTGGCGGACATATTTCTCGAGGAGAAATGTGTCAGGGGTTGATGAAGAGGGCTGGAGGTTGTCAACGATGGGCTGCTAGAGGCCGACAGCGACAACAGTGGATAGTTGCTGTGGGATTGGAGTTGGGGCTCAGAACTTGGCTCAGTAGGGCGTCTGAGGGTGAGTGGGAAGTGAGGGGCGCTGATGGGGGGACTTGGCCAAGGGACTGACTGAGGCTGGAGGAGTAGCTGGCTGAGGCTGGGTACCTCCGATCCTCCCCCCGCAGCGGGGGCGGGGCCATAGTGGTTGGAAGGTGGTGATGGTGTAGAGAAGCAGGGGAGGAATTTCCAAGCTCCTGTGTGTGGAGGCCAAAGCAGGCTTGGCAGAGGCCTGTCTCTCTGGAGTGCTGGCAGAAAAACTTTGGCTTCATTTATCACCATTAGGTGTCGAAAGGAGCTCCCTGTGCGCGCTCAGCCAGTGCGTGTGGAGGAAGGGTGTGTAAAGTTGATGGAGGGGGCCATTAGGTGGAGAAAGGGGGATCGTTAGCAATCCTGGCTCTGAGGCGGTGGGGCGATTAGAGCTGACAAATGAGCGTCAGTGTTTGCGGAGGCCGCTTTTTGCGAGGGGCGCAAAAAGGAGGGGGTGGTGGCAGGGCGGAGTCATCCGTTGTCCGCACTTGCTGTTCCTTGGAAGCCGTTTTTTCTGGAGGAGAGTGCAGGGAGTAGGGTGTGGTTGTAAGGAGGGTCATTAATCTCCAGTTGTTTGTGCTCTCTGGGGGCCGCTTTTTCAGAGCTTGTGCCAAAAAACGTAGGCCCGCGGAGGGGAGAGTGGATGGGGGAGCAATTAGTCCTCCCTCTCTTCTGGCCGCCCTTCTTGCAAAGACTGGGGGAGCAGGTTCCTGCTGGCTGGGGCAGGGGGTGTTTTGCAGGGGAGTGTGTGTGTGGTGCTGAAGAGTGGAGTGTACAGCAAAGGGGGTGCAGGCTGAGGGGCTGTTTTTGCTGGTGTTGAATAGCAGGCAGAGGGGCTTGTGTAGGCGGCAAATTGGCGCAGGGATTTTTAGCCAAGCGTTGCTATCCGACGTCCGCCGCCGTGCACTTTACGAACCATTGAAACAGTCGCAATAAATGCAGCACTCCACGGGTTTTCGATGAGTCCTGATTCTTGAAGCAGTCATTGTCGGATTTTGTAGCAGACGCTTAGTATTCCACTCATCCAATCAGCCACAAGTTTGGCTGTGAAATGGACTCGTAGTAGTCCGCACTGCTCGAATCGGCCACTTGTCTGGCTGCAAAGCGGACTCGTAGTGGTCCGCACTCATTGAAATCAGCCACCAGTTTGGCTGTGAAGCGGGCTTGTAGTAGTCCACGCTTGACGAAATCAGCCACCTAGTTGGCTGCAAAGCGGACTCGTAGTAGTCCGCGCTCGTTGAAATCAGCCACCAGTTTGGCTGCAAAGCAGACTCATTGTATTCCGCACTCGTCCAGTCAGCTGCCGGTGCGGCTGTGAGGCAGACTCCTTCTGGCCTGCATTGATGAGATCAGCTGCCTAGTCGGCTGCAAAGCAGACTCTTTGTAGTCTGTGCTTGTCCAGTCAGCCACCAGTTTGGCTGCAAAGCAGACTCCTTGTGGCCTGCACTGACGAGATCAGCCACATAGTTGGCTGCAAATCAGACTCTTTGTAGTCTGCACTCGTCCAGTCAGCCGCCAGTTTGGCTGCAAGGTGGACTCCTTGTGGCCTGTACTGACGAGATCAGCCACATAGTCGGCTGCAAAGCAGACTCTCTGTAGTCTGCGCTCGTCCAGTCAGCTGCCAGATGGGCTGCGAGGCGGACTCCTTGTGGCCCGCACTGACAAGATCAGCCGCGTAGTCAGCTGTGAAGCAGACTCTTCGTAGTCTGCACTTGTCGAATCATCCACCTGGCGGAGTTCGACAGAGGCTGAGGGTTTTGTGTTCCGTACTCCTTCCCGCGTCGATAACCAGCCACCTGGTAGGCTGGGTGCTGTCATTGCCTCCTAGTAGGCCTGTGCGGTTGCGAATTCTGTGCTTGTCAGCTCAGAGTCCCATAAGACAACTTCGCTCTCCTCTGCATCCTCCTCCCATCCGTTGATGGCGCAAGGCGGCAAAAGGCATACTAGGCCTTTGCAGAGTAACAAGGTGGGCCCTCAGCCCAAAGAGAGAAGGAACGAGGGTGCTTTGCCAGCGCCCTCACATGACAGCCGCTCCCATGTTGGCTGTCCCTGCCTTCATTCCTGCTTCTCTCCTGCTTCCTCAGCAATGCGGCAGAGTGGAGCAGGGCGTGCCCTTGCAGTATTCCTGCCTCCCCCCATAAAGGCGACAGAGAGAGTAGCAAGAGGCCGAGTAGTTGTTGCCCGCTGGCTCCTAGTAGTTCTTAGGCGGGGCTTTTTGCAGGCATCTGAATTCACAGTTCAATCTGGAGTCAGAGTCCACAGAGGAAGGCTGCTGTGAAAGAAATGCGAAGGATGGATGCCGCGTCATTGGTCATTCTCAGGCCTGCAGTCAGAGTCCACAGAAGAAGGCTGCTAGAGATGAGGGGGTTGACCCTTGAGGCTTAGTCACGCTGTTTGCCAATTCCCACCCACAGTCGGAGTCCACCAAGGAAGGCTGCTGAAGGGGAGCTGCAGGGACAGATTGACTCAATTGAGTTGCTGCTGTTTGACACTCTCTGTCCACAGTCAGATTCCACAGAGGAAGGCTGCTGGAACGGCAGTGCAGTGACAGGCTGAACTCCTAGTGGCCGTAGGCTGGTGCCTGCCAATTCAGGCCGTCGTAGAGTGGCCAAAGGCCAGTGCCTGCCGATTCAGGCCATAGGTGAGTGACCAAAGGCTGGTGCCTGCCGATTCAGGTCATCTTAGATGAGTGGCCAAAAGCCAGTGCCTGCCGATTCAGGCCATCGTGGAGTGGCTGGAGGCCGGTGCCTGCCAAATCAGGCCATCGTAGAGTAGCCAAAGGCCCGTGCCTTGTTCATGTTGCAGTTGAAGGCGGTCCAGATGCCGCTGAGCTTGATGAACAAGGCCTAGTAGAAGTTGGCTGGAGGCCTGTGCCAGACACATTTCAGTCCTTTGTAGCTGATGAGCTGGGAGGAAATGTGATGGCCGCTAATGATCATTGACGCGTCATTCTTGGCAATCGATTGATTGACGGGGAATGAGTAGAGGTCAATGGGCGTCTTGTAGGAGGCGGAGACCTGGAAGCTGAAGCCGAAGCCATAGGTGGAGGCCTTAAAGCCGCAGTGCTTGCAGATTTGCGCCGTCTAGAGGGTTGGTAAATCTCAGTCAGATGCCGTAGAACCGAAGTTCTTTAGACATCTTCTTTTATCCATATTTAGGATAAGAGAAGTGTTGAAAGTCCGCCAAATTATTTCATTAAAGTTAAACTTTAATGTTCCCGTTCGGCGTTGTCTTGAAAGGCAGGGGCAATTGGCTCCGCTGGCTGGGGCTGGGCGGAGGAATTCTTTCCTGCTTTCAGACCAAAGATGGTGTAGTCTTGGAAGGCCCTTTTTTGATGCCGCTCCATCCAAAGCCTCTAAGAAGGAGGTTTGAAGGGTAGGATGAAGGTGTGCAATCTGGACTGTTCATCTATCCGCTGCCAAGGTAGCGTTGGTTGAGGCTGCGCTTGTCGCAGAAGTTCTGGAGGTCCCAGATGTTCAGCCAGGCATCCTTGGCCATGTTGAATATGAACAGTCATTGAGGGTTGTAGTAGGCGTGGAAGTGGAGGTGACGGAAAGCTTGCCAGGTCCGTCGGTGTCCATCTGTATGCTGGCCTTTGCTGTCCATCAGTTGAGGCCTTTCTCTTGCTCCGCAAAGGGGTGCTTGGAGGTATAGATGGGCAGGGTGAGAGGGTGTAGGAGAATGTTGGCATCCTTCTCTGCACTGTTTAAGTGGAGCCAGGCAAATCTGGAGCCCTTGGCGGAGCACAGCTCTTATTAGGCCATGTTTGATTGGCCTCTAATTGAGTGGGACTTGAGATGGAAGGAGGGTGTATTGAAGACCCGCTGATTACGCCGGTGATGTAATAGATGATGGTCTTGTAGCAGCAATAGTAGAAGCTGGACTTTGCCTTCCATCCAGATGAGGATTAGAGAGGGAGGTTGGAGGTGTCATTGGTGATGACGTTGGTGGCGGCGATGCGAATGCTGATCTTCTGTCTGATGATCTGCTAGGCCTTGGCCAGTTGGTTCAGTTTCCCGTCCAGGGTACTCTTCCTTCTTGGCCGGTGGCGGAGAAGAGAGCGGACAAGTTGAACTTGTGCGCCGTGGATGGAGCCATGGAGTCTCGAGGCCAAGTGAAGGCAGAAGAGGGGACGCATTTATCAGTGATGCAAAAGGCGGACTTTAAGCGTGGCTAGCTTAAACGTGTGTCGCATTGAGGTTGGAGGGGAGTAGAGAGGTGTAGGGGATGCAGACGTTGTTGATGGCAGCCATGTAGAAGAAGCAGGGCAAGGGCTTCTTGTTGGAGCTGGGCTGCTTGGAGGATTGTGGAGAGCCTTTGTATCAAAGATGTATCAAAGGCCTTTGTATCAAAGGCATCAAAGATAAGCCAGAGGCCATCAAATTTCAGAAAGTAGTACTTTCTGTTCGCTTCTGGCGACGTTGATTCAGGCTGTTCTGAGAGGTGCGTGGAAGTTACACAGCTTGGGATGACAGTCGGCTCAACTTTCCGCAGCTTGGGATGACACTGAGCAAATTGTCTTTGTTGTAGCTGTGAAGAGAATTGACACAGCTCAGGATGACAGTAGGCGATTTGCTTGGGTTGACAGTGTTGAGGATCAACTCAGCTCATGAAGACGCAGAGCAAATTGTTGCTGTGGAAGCTGCAAAGAATTTACGCAGCTCAGGATGACAGGGCCAATTTGCTTGGGCTTACAGCAGCGAAGATTGACGCAGCTCGGGATGACATAGGCTGGTCACTCTCTGTTTGTCTGCGATGATTTTCCGCAGCTTGGGTTGATGCTGAGCAAATTGTCATTGTGAGAGATGTGATGCAATGAACGCAGCTCGGGTTGACAATGTCGAATTTGCTCAGGTTGACAGAGGTAGAAATTGCCGCAGCTCGGGATGACACTGGACAATCGCTCTTGTAGCTGCTGTGCAGGAATTGAATGCAGCTTGGGATGACAGTGAGCAATTGCTAAAGCCATGTTGGCACGATTTCTTGAGGTCTTCACCATATTGAGCTGAGTTCCTGGGAAGCTGCTCTCAGTAGGCCAGTCCAAAGGAAGCTCCATTGCCTGGGCTGAGAGTGGCGGAGTTGAGGTGGGCTGGCGCGGCAGCGCTTCCAGAATGCTGCTCCAAAATAGGCCTTTTGAGTTACGCAAACTTTAGTTTAGCGTCTCTTTGCCTATTTTGGATTTGTCGGAAGAAGCGTAGATAGAATTTGCATATCTTTGCAGATAGTGCAAAGTCTAGGAGGTGGCAATGGGATTGACGTTGGCCCAGTCGCTGGTGTGCTGGCAGAAGCCAGTCAGGAAGCCATCCATGTTCCCGTTGGCCTTGTACACCACCGACCTCTCACTGCTGGGAGGAGTAAGGAGGAGGGTGTGAGGCAGGGGACCTTAATAGGTCTGCTGAGGACGTCTTCCAGGAGGCAAACTTCATGATGGCATACGCGATCATGAAGTTGCAGAAGCGGTTGTGGAAGCTGCCCAGGTTTCCATAGGCCTTGTACACCACCAACCTCTAGGGATGCAGTAGGAAGGAGGGTGGGTTTTTGAGGCCTCTTTGAGGAACTGGGTGGAGGCATCTTCCAACGGGCAGAGCTTCATGGCGCCAAAGGTGTCCATGTAGTTGCCAAAGTTGAAGAAGGCATATGCTCTGGACTTGTGTGGCTTGATGCTGGAGCAGAGTATGGGCAGCAAGCCGTAGTCAGCGTCGATTGGAGCAGAGTCTTGGAGTTGTCCAGTGTTGCTGCTGTTGGGCTGGAAGTGGCAGAGGCCACAGTCAAGGCCGTCCAGCATGCCGCACTGGTTGCAGTCCTTAGAGATCTGGATGCAGTTGTAGCACTCCAGGAAGCCGTAGCAAAAGCAGCGGAACTCGTCCATAATTGATGCTGTTTTCAACGGCGGGCAGAAGGAGAGGGAGGCGGGTCTTTTGAGCACTCTTCAGATGCGCGTTAGCAGAGGCAGGCGCAGTTGAAGTAGGCCTTGAAGGCATTATGCTCGTAGCTGTTGCCATCCATGAAGAGGTCCTTCTGGCCGCAGGTGAGCAGGCTGAGGTTGCAGACAACTGGAAGGCCATAGAAGCGGCAGGGGAGGCAGTCCTCTAGGCTGGGCCTGGTCCAGTAGTTGTTGACGTAGAAAAGTGGAGACTGCTTGTGAGTCATTTTGACTTTTGTCGTTTGGCGTTGCTTTCCAAAATTTATGCGATCATGAAGATCCGTAAATGAAGCGATGTCAAAAGATGGCAATTGACTCTGAAGTTGGCCAGTCTTTTCTTCAGCGATGCTCAAAAGTTTATAAATCCGCAAAGATTTATAAACATGCTGGCCAGCGAGGTTGCAGCAGGCAGCAGGGAGTTTTGAGAACTGTCAGAGGCGATCTCAAAACTCTAGCAGCGTAGATGGTGCTTTTGCTGGATAGCTGGCATTGGCTGGCCGGCGGAGTTGCAGCGGAAACCAGGAGTTTGAAAACTGACCAGAGCCAATTTTTGAACTCTGGCTGCAAAGGCAAGCGGTCCGCCTGTTAGCTGCAGGCAATTTCAAAATCCATCCAAGGATAATGAAATTGTCATCGACGATGCTTGCGTAGACGGCATGAAAACAACTTTGCCGTTAGTTTTCAATGCCCAAGCAGCAAAGTTGCATCCATGCCAACGTAGATTGGAGCTGGCAGCAAAGATCTTTGCAAATTGACAATGGTCAATTTCAAAGTCCAGCAGCGAATACGGATTGAAGCTGGTAGCTGGCAGCCAAAGAGAATATTCAAAATCCCTTTCAGGATGATGAAATTCTGTAGACGACGCTGATGACACCAGCATGAAAAGAAACTTTTCAGTTAATTTTCAATGCCTTGCAGCAAAGACGAATCTCATCTTGATCATCAGTGTTGAATGATTTCATAAAATCCGCAAGGATAGAATGAAATCATTGAAGGGAGTTGCTGTTTGAAGAGAACTTTTCAGTTCACTTCAAGACCCTGTGTTGCAGCAGATTATGGTAGCAAGTGTGCCTTGTGACGTCAGAGTTTCGCAATGCCCGTCCAAAGATGGCGTGATGGCACAAAACTCGGTGTTAAGATGTTGCTGTTGAAGAACGGACATTGAAAAGAGACTCAAAAGTCAATTTCAATTCCATGCAGCGTAGTTGCCGGCTCTGGCTGAGTGAAGTTCTGGAGCTGCAGGGTGTCCTGTCTGGCAGTGAAGCAAAGTCCGGCATTGCAGGCTGGGCTCGATTTGCTGTCCTGTCTCTGTAGATCGGTGACTGGGGCTTTTGACTTGGTCGCTGCTGATGAAAGGCGGCAAAGTCAAAGGCTGGAAGTTGTTGCAGAAGTGGAAGTTGGCGGAAGTGGTGCTGGGCATTGTAGTAGCATTGTAGAGTATGTCGGTTGAAGGTACAGATAAGCTAATCAGCTCTCTGATCTACCAAACGCTGTGGTGATATGCAGCAGTAACTTAGCAAGATTCTCTTTCATCGTCACCGAGAGGGTTAAGAGAGCGGAACAGGTTAGGGCATCTCGAGCCACTAAAGGAGCAACTGATCCCGGCCTCCCTTCCGCCCGCCTCATCGACGTTCAAGGTTGACGAAACCGGCTTAGGAAACACCACACAAGTCGTATAAAACGATTCCAAATCTGTGCTTACTTTTGAAAATGATTGGGAAACCACATACTTACCCACTTCTCTTTATGATCCAAACTGAGCTATTGCACATATTGGGCAGCATTGGTGTATTCATCAACATACCCCATATTTCAACATTTCTACCCAAAAAAAGTAATGTTTCGATTGCTCAGATTCCGGGTCTACCCCTCCAGATCTTCCTAAAATATTATAACCTTTCAGGAAAAAAAGTTTTTCCAAATCCGTTGAGAATACGCCCATTCCCAGCATTTCCAGATATATATATTATCTCATATCTCATTCTCATATCTCTCAAATCTTGGTTAGGAGTTGTAATCGAGGTGGCTGAGCGCTGGATATTTTGACTGGGAAATTCATTTAAAGTGTTCTCAAATTTAAAGTGTTTAAAAAATTTAAAGTGATGTCAGCACGAAAACAAAACGTGAAACGGAGAAAAACAATTTAAAAAACGAAAAAAATCGTGTTCTTTGTGTATTTTTCGTGTTTCGTGCCACGAAATACACGACACAAAAATTTTAATCCCGTTTTGTTTTTGTGTGGTCATAGATTTGTCATTTGCTCCAGGGTACACGACCTGTTTCTTAACAGCACCTCCCATTGTTGTAGCTCTTGAACATGGTCACTGTGATGGAATGCACGACTTTTCTTCCCTCTTCTTCACATGGCGCCTTGTCCAGTCCATTTGGTTATAGAAAATCATTATTTCCGGTAAAAAAAGAGCATCAATATGACTGTGCTAAAATTTTCAGGAAAACTCTATGTACACACGAAATGAATATTGTTTCGTATCAAACACAACACGAAACAAATACGAAACGGCATGCACCCCATTTGTGACATTGTGTGCTCGACATAAAATGAATTTTTTTGTTCGCACACCCCTGTTCTCATCATTTGCCTTTTTTATTACATTCAGGACGTTCCTTAAGAGAAAGCTAGGATTTGGTTGCTTTTGGCACCTTTGGCACCCCCTCACCAGCATTTCCACCCTCATTTGCCTCACCTCAAGCTCAGGCCCAGATACACTTCCATGGCTGCCCTATATTCTTCCCCTGCCTATTTCAAAACCTTCGAGTTCGGCATCATTTCGAGCCCCCTTTCCTGGGGGGTTTGGGCCTGGGGCCCACCGGGTCAGGAGGCTCTGGAATCAGCTTTCAGAGGAAGTGGCTGGTGGGCGGAGGGGCGGTTTCACTGCGGCGGCCACGAACCTGGTGGAGACCTACCTGGCGGAGTGATTTTGATGTCCATTCGTGACAAACGTTTCTCCATGCATCTCCTCTTCATTCTTTCCCTCGTTGGAATGGGCCGTGAGGTCCCTCCTTCTTCTCTCAATTAAACACTGAGCCCCCGAAAAAAAACAGATGGAAAACACCAGCAGACTTTCACGTTTTACAAAAGCTACTGGAATGTCTTTTATCTTTTACCATTCACCTATTCCATGAGCATTCAAACAATGAGTATAAAATGTAATATATGTTGGTTGTTCAGTTTTATTAAAATCAGCATAATAGTGTTTCTGATTCTAACACATGTCAGAGCGAACATCAGCTAAATAAAAAAACTTAAATGGGACATCAGAAATCACCAGTCTTAAACTTCCAAGCCATGAATACTGCTAGATATCAACAAGACATAACCTCTACAGTGTTTGGCTCCATAATGCTGGGGGGTTTTGGTGTTTTGTTTTGGTTCAGTGAGACTTTGTTCAACCTAATGGAAAAACAGCATTATTCTATTTGGACTACAGTTGTCTTTCTCGTATTTTGCATGTGGTTTTTTGGTGGATACATATGGTGGATACATCAATTTGCTTCAATAATGTCTAATGTCATCAGTTTCAATTGCATTTTGCTTATTCCAAAAAGTATTTACAACACCATTAAAACATCCTATATCAGTGTCAAATCTGGATTGGCTTTGGTGTACATGGATTTTTCAAAGCGTGGAATAGGTAAATGCGGTAATTATTTGTACCTCAAGGGAACACGGTTTTGGGCTACCTACATCGTTTTGATCATACTCTATTTAGTCACTATTTTCACTGATTATATACTCCAAGAGAACCTATTAAACTTTTTTGGTGCAATAGTTCCACTTTTGCTCATTGTCATATATATTGAATGGGTTAATTTATGTGCTATTGCTAATTATCGTCCTATTTTCAAGGCTCATTTTAATGAACGCAACATTCTACTAACGCACCCACCAGATCGTCCAGAAATACCCAAAGAGCTTTTTGACCCTCCAACTCCCAAATGGGCCTCTTCCAATGCAGTGGATAAGCTGGAAGCTGAAAACATCGATGCTGGACCCGTTTTTGGTCCTGAGCAAATTATGAGTGAAGAATGGAAAAATAGCAGTTTTTTAAAGCCAAATACCTCCATTCAAACGTCTAACGATGAAGATGCATTGGACTTTCAGAGAAAACGGGATGAGCACTACAAAATGGGTCATTTATTTAAACGTATCAATTTGGACGATATTAAAGATGATGATTTTGCTGATGCTAAAAATGATTATTCACATGAAGACGTTTCAGAACCGAACAACTGCAAAAACGTCAATTCCAGTGAACCTGATTTAGAAGTAAAGAACAAAAATCATGTTGACAATGTTGGCTGTAAAATTATTGAAAACAACAATGATCCTCAATTTGCTCAGATGTCTAAAGCCATCAATAATCAGCTAGAATCAAAAACAGAATATATTAAGCAATCAAACAACAAATCAGCTAATCCAACTTCTCCCAATTAATGGTAATTATCGAATGTTATGTTTTTAAGTTTCTCTCTTTTATTTTTTTAAATATATTTATCCATGTATTGACATTCAATATTTATTTAAATTGGAATAATGACTGCAAATCGTTAACTCCGTTTTTCTGAGTGATGTCTGAGTGCCCAATGATAAATAGGGATAACATTATGTACTAGGCTAAGCTTAATATAGGCATTGGTTTAGATTAAATATAACAGTAAAACTATAGATAAACCTTAAGAGAACTTTTTTGATATTTTTCCAGTAGCCAAGAGGGCTAAAACGGGGCATGAAATGGCAGGTCAACTGCGGGCATGGTGGAACTCTACCAAACAAACGCTTATCTCAAACGCTCATCTTCAAACGCTCATATTCTTATGACCAAACAAGTATATGGCCCTGCTCCCGGTGACGGAATCAAGAGGTTGGGGGCCTCTGGCAAAGAGCACCAGGCAGATGGAAGGCCATTTGGCCACCTAGACTGGCCACCTGCCCTTGCTAAAGGCCACATGCTGGAAAGGCAGGGTAATCGGAGATTAAAAAGCCTTGTTTTCCTTTCTCTTTGTTTTACATTAAATTACAATAAGAAAATAACCAAGAGTATCTTTTATTTAAAAGTTTCATTTCCCATTAAAATTTTGGTAACTTAGAATTTGCAGAAATTAATCAGTATTTTATGCTTCCTTTAAATGTCAACGTTTTTTATCACTGCTAAGGGTAGCGGTTTACTATTTTTGGGCAGCTGGTCGTGGTCAGCTTGGTCATGGCTGCCAAAGTCTAGTCTTGGAGGCCGGAACACCTCGTTAAGTAAGCCTAAAGGCCGAGCAATGCCTTTTTGCCATTCCATTATTTTGGCTTAAATTTTATGCAAAACCAATCGTTTAACTGCTATATGATGCCAATTTATAATTTTAAAAGGCACTCAATATCATATTAGTAAATAATATGCAACTTTTTGCTATTTTTTTGCCTTATATTCATCAATTAGTTTTTCTTATGTTTTTTGATTAGGCAAAGTCCTGACGACCACTGGACAGATTGGTGGATTCGCGAATTTAGAAGCACTGGATACGGAGATCCTTGAGTGGGAAATCTGCACTGCCCATGCAGGCCTACCAAGGCCTAATCTTCCAGTTCCATCTGAGGTTATTTTTTTCCCGCAAAACTTATTACATACAGATCATCGCATGCATGCGCAAATGCGTGGGCTTCGACTTCGCAGAGTATGTGGCTTCCTGGCCTACTGCTGGGGTGTATAGGGATCAGCAGAACACATATATTGGCTCTCTCTTGCGCACTCTAGCCTATGCGAATATCCCAGTACTGTCTTAGTGCTTGCTTTTTCAATATTTCAAATCAACTCAATTGAGGTGGTTGCTCTGATTGGGGATGAAGCCCATGCCAACCCATGCTCGCGGACATGTTCTGCATCGAGCTGACGCCTATCGGCCTACAAGACCACCAATCCTTTCCACTCTGACCTGCCCTTATTCTTCCTGCCCGACCTCTCGCATTTAATCAAGGTTTTCAGGCTTTCAAAATCATTCATTCGATCATATTTTCAAAGAATATTCCAAAAACAGGTGTTCCGCAACAATCTGGGAAACCGCTTCGACCACTTCCACCTGCGCGAAGTGCGGATGCCGGATAAGGATGTGAACTGGCAGCATGTTCGCCTTGTGTGGGAAAACAAGCAGTTCCAGACATTTCGAAGCAATAAATTAACCAGTGTACGCATCAATTTTACCTCTACTCAGCAATGTCAGTTCCAGGTTAGGTTCCAGGTTAGCCATTCAGGTTCCAGGTTAGTCATTTAGTTCTCAAGTTTTACGTTTGTGCTGCTTTGAAGACACTCAGTTCATCAGTGGCACAGGGTCTATGGGTGCTCAATCAAAAGTACATCAATCAGCAATTTGCTGAAACAGCCAACTATGTGAGCCAGTGCAACACTATATTTGACTGTTAAGTATGCCTTGCGCTGTGCCTTAAGCACCCAAATTGATTACAGACCGCAATGTCCTATCCTTCTCATCCAAGTCATTCGCTACTCACCCCATCAATGGTTTGGGTAATGACTCCAAAAGTAGGTATTTAATCATCTAAATGAAAATTCCGTGAGTTTAAATTTCGAGATATGTACAGATAAGCATTTTGAGCTAATAAAAATTTATTCAATATATACCCTTTGGGAGGGTGAAACCTTTGGTGGGGGTGAAACTCTTGGGGGAGGGGTGAAAGTCATGGGGGGGGGGGGTGAAACCCTTTGGGGGGGGGGGGGTGAAGCCTTTGGGGGGGGGGGGGGGGTTCAGTGAATCAGCCGAATTATATGTATCACTTTGTGAAAGAAGTGTATTTTTTGTTGGACTTTGGTAGTTAAGTTATGTAAGAAAAGAGAGTGCATAGCAGTTTGTGTCTCGGTTTTTCTCAAGTATAGTGTGTTCATGAATAAAGGAAATGTTCATTTGCTTCAAATTATAATCTTTAACATTACTAACTTGCTTCTGCTCATTGTCTTCTTCTAGCTGAGTGTTTATGTAAAAGATGTCTGATGTCCCATTACAAATGTTTATTGGAACCAATATATTTATTACAGGGAAACGCTGAACGTTAATACATACTTGTGTACGGGGGCTCAGCTTTATCCAAGGAAAAGGAGAATTCTCTTTGCTCACTCCAAACGATTGAATAAGAAGGACAATGAGTAGCGTTAATCACTGCATTTGAGAAAAGCAGGTGAATTGGTCCTGCTCCTGGCAATGCTGATGAAAATAATTCAAAGTGAAGCATGAGTAGTAAAGTTGGGAGCCAAAAATGACCTCCATTCGTCATTTTCATCATTCTTCTTTTGATAATTAAAAGGTACAAACTACTGGATCCTTTGTTGGAAGTGTAGTCCTACCGCTCGGTTGGTTTCATGCCCTTAACAGAATTTATCAAAAGCAAACTACATATGTTGATATATGTTGATATAGTTCGGTGAGGATCCATAAATGGGGCAACTATTTCATTTTTGATTTAAATGAGAAGCAAACGCAGGAGAATAGCCCGCTGAAGCCCCAGAAGCTCCTAAAGAAGGTGACAAGAAGGTAACAAAAAATGAGAAGAATACTCGCAAGGTCTGGGAAGCAGAAGAAGCCAATGAGGCACCAGCAGCTAAAAAGATTAAAGCCAATTTCACAGAAGGAGAAGCAAATGCAGGAAAAGGAGCCCACTGAATCCCCAGAAGCTCCTGAAGAAGGTGACTGTCATTTCTAATAAACTTGATTTAATTATTCTAAAACATGGATACATAAACATTAGATCGAGTTGTTAAAATGATGTCTTGGATAGCTTATATATGATTTAGTAATTACTGATACATGTACACACATTGTGTAATTAAAGTATGCAGGGGTTGGAGGAACCATTAGCAGGAATTGTAAGCATTGTGCCTGGGAGCCCGTTAAGCAACAAAAATAAATATATTGGTACAGTGGGTGTGTAGGTTTCAAATTGGGAGTTTTTGACCGCGGAGTAGGGATATGCCAGCCTTTGTGCGTCATACCGACCAATTTCACTAATTCATGCTGTCCTGAAAGTGTTTTACAGAATAATCGCAAGCCAACTAACCACGCATCTGGAGAATGCTTCAGTGTTCCTCCCATCCATGGATGTCATAACTAGATGTCATAAACATAGATGCGGCGCGCGCTTTTGACTCCATCACCTTCCCTAAGCTCCTGTACTGCGCCGAAGCCCTAGGACAAGGGTCAGAAGCAATTCACTGGCTGCGCGAATTCATCACAGGGCGCACTTTTAGAGTGAGAGTTGAAAACGCATTGTCTGAGCCTGTGGCTGTCACGTCGTCAATAGTGCAGGGAGGCGCCAGCTCACCAATCCTTTTCAGCATATATATGCTACCAATAATCTACCAGCTTGCCCAAATTGAAGGTCTAGGAGTCTGGGCCTATGCAGGCGACATCCGAATAACATCAGATTCAGCCTCGGTCCTCTCGCTAGCCCTAACATTGCTCGGAGATTGGGCCTCAGCATGGCAACTAAAACTGGCCCCAGCTAAATGCACCCACTACAGGATTGGAGGAGGAAATTGCCCTGACTATTATGTACAAGGACTGAAGGGATAAGGGACCTTGGCATCCTCCTTTCCCCATCACTCACCTACAATGCTCACATCACCTCAGCCATACACAAAGCCTTTCACACAGTCCACCTCATTAAAAAGTGTTTCCACGTGGCCTTACCATCCCTGCTCACCCGTGCCTATACCTCATATGGTCGCCCCCTCCTTGAGATTGGGTCAGTCATTTGGTCTCCCAGTACAGTTTCGGAGGTGAAGCGGGTAGAGAGCACCCAACGCCGCTTCACCCGCTACATCTTCCGCTGCTGTGGGATGCAAATGCATAGCCCAGGATATGTGGGTCGGCTGGCCGTGCTTGGACTGGAGAGTCTAAAGAGGAGAAGAATAATCGCAGACCTCCTCCTAGTTCACAAAGCCTTCCACAGCTGCCTCATCCACTCCTCCCCAGACTCAACTCCCTCGCCTAAGGAACAGGAAGCCTGGCATGGACTCCCCATTTTCTTCCCCTTCCTGCATTCCAACCTCCGGAGCATTCACCCCTTTGCCGAATTAGGCGGAGGAGTGATTATCAGAAGCAAACTCTGGCCTAGGCAGGTGGCGGTGTGGTGGAGGGGTCTCTCCGCCGGGGCTGCAAGGGAGAAGCGAAGGGCCTTTCTGGTGGCCGTGGGGGCACTGCTGGATGCTGACGCCGCAAATTCCACCTAATCCACCTGATTCTACCGATTACGCACTGCCTTCCTCTCCCTAACTGCATCTTGACTCACTTCCAATGTCGCATCTTCCTTTCATGTTCAGATTAACCTTGTTAGTGCGTCTGTCATTCCTCTCTTCTCCGGACAGTGATAAAAAGAAAGAAAGAAAGAAAGAAAAGTAGGTTTGACCGTTTTAGATTTGTTGGGTGCGGTATAATGAGTATGCTTAACTATGAGCTGACAATGATGTTTAGTTTGTGACATAGTGCTCCATTGAGCTCGATATGTGTCTAAAAAACGAGGCCCATACACACTGATATGTCTACAAATATCTCCATCAGCGTTTAGGACAGTTGCGTTTAAGGGATGCCGAAGAGCTTGCGCAGTTTGTTGTTTCATAAACAGTGACCATAGATTAATATGTTTTGAGAATCCCAGGAAGAGGGCGAATTTGCGGGTGATGTGCTTGTACGTCGCACTGGTGGGATTTATCTTTGCTCCTTCACTCCCCTTGTTGACGTAGCGGGACATGAAAGCGGCGCTGTCCTTGGCAGTGGCTCGCTCATTTTCAGCCACAAGCTTGAAGGCTTCGTTGGCCTCTGCATATGCAATAATAATTCACCTCAATGCATTGCAGAAACATTAGCAAGGCTAGGTAAAAGCTAGCTGAGAATGGAACCTTTGTAGGCTTTGTTGAACGCCGCGTACTCCTCAGGCCAGTCCTTGCTGTGCTTGTTTCGGAAGTGGGAGATGAGGTTGGCGAGGCATCCACTGATCTTCAACGTACACTCCCTTCCAGCCTTGTACGGCGTCTTGCACCAGACTCCTCGTCCAGAACTCGTCCCTACCCAGCCCTTAGGCAGGGCTGACCAGGCCTTGCTCTGTTTAGGAAGATCCATTTGCCTACTTTTAGAAAAGCTTCCAAATTAGCTAGTGAGGCTAGCCTGATGCAACTTTCTGATCAACATAATTCCCACATGCCTTCCGGATACCAACACCTAAGCCAGCCCTTTTTCACTACCGCGAGGTCTGTGGTGCTGCCATCCTCTACCTGGGGCTGACCAGTGTCATCAGCATCCACATCTGCTTCCTCATGCTCTGAACCAACTCCAACGGCACGCACCGGCCTATGCTCTCTTAGCCAATCATCATTTTAAACTGTTCATATCCGCTTGATTACCATATAAGGTGGCAAAAAACTACATTGGGGTGAGCTGGTCAAAATGCCTAGATCAACATTTTGTGATATCATTACCTCTTGATAGATCATATAACCAGAAAATCTACCAAATTTCAAACAACTACTATATCTGTTAAACGTTTGTAAAATAAGAAAATGTGACCAGAATGTAAGCCATTTATTGACAATCGATATTCATTATTTTACTTCATTACTTTATTACTTTACATTGTAAATCTGCCAGAAATCAAAAGAATATGGGAAATTGCTGCCAGAAACGTCCAAGAAAATCACTTCTCAAATTGACATTGTATGATCATGAATTAAAATCAAAAAGATTTGCTGAGAGGAAAAAATGGAAAGCACAAATCAAACCGCACCAGATTCCAACCAAGAGCAGTCAATCTATAGAGATTCCCCAACAACCGCAATGTCCTTTTGATTTTTTAGCGTTCAAACCAACCCATACGACAAACTCAAGTGTGCATGCTGGAACAAGACTTGCTAAAAATAAATCATGAACCATGTCATGCAATACCACACAAACTACAGTTAAAAAAGAAGTTACTACCTTAGATGAGAAAATCAATTCAGACTGTAACACACCCCAGTATAATCGGCATGATACTGTTCAAGACGACATCACATGTGGCTTATTAACGTCAGAAAGTATTAATAGGCCCTTTTCAATCACACACAGTAAAAACATGGTGTTTAAAAAGTCTCAGGTAAGGGAACCTCTATCAACAAGTGGTACAAAGCAATATAAATCAATCTCTACTTCAGAATATAGCAGCAATTAAGCACTCTCAAATATGTTGAGTTTTATGTAGATTTGTATTTTATTATTTATTGTCAAAATGTATATGTTAATTTACCATTTATTTTATCGGAACAGTAATTGTCAGAAATAAATATAATTGTAATTTTTCGAAAAATAAGGTTCTCCGAATCAATTGACTATGTGTCATTATCCAAGACAATTTAGTTATTATCTCTGCTATTATATTTTTATGCTGTACACAAAATATACACAAACAAGTATATGGCGCAAAGCGCAATAGGTGACCTCGGAGCGCATCCTATATATGAAATTTTGTGAGTCAAACAAGTATATGGCGCAAAGCGCAATATTAGTGACCGCCGATCGTATTCCCTCCCAGCTACTCACCTGTAGCAGATGCCAAAAACTACTGATTCTTGATGCTATTGGCATGAGTGAAATTTGTCACTCAAGAGGTGAAGTCTGTGGTTTCTCAACCATATTCAAAAGTACGCACAGATTTGGAATCGGTATATATGACTTGTGAGAATCAAAAAACCAAAGTCTTCTGTACAATTCTTGGCCGTTCAGCTGCTACTGATTATTTCTGCTATTGTTGTGCGTGAAAGTTTGTCACTCAATATGAAATGTGTGGTTTCTCAACCATTTTCAAAAGTAAGCATATATTTTGGAATCGTTATATACGACGTGTGAACAAAAAACGCAAGTCTTCTGTTCAATTATCAGCCGTTCAGCTGCTACTGATTATTTATTCTATTGTTGTGCATGAAAGTTTGTCACTCAAGATGAAAAGTCTGTGGTTTCTCAACCATTTTCAAAAGTAAGTATATATTTCGAATGGTTATATACGGTTTGTGAACAAAAAACGCAAGTCTTCTGTCCAAATCTCAAGATTAAAGTTGATACAAAACAAAAACGCTATATTGCAGTTTTCAAGCCTTTCTACCCAAAAAAGTAATGTTTCAAATGCTCGGAAACCGGTTCCACCCCTCCAGATCTTCCTAAAATAGCATTACCTTTCAGGAAAAAAAAAGTTTGTCAAGATTCCGTTGAGAATTCGCCCCCGGGGCCAGCATTTCCAGATATATATATATATATATATACCTGAGGACAAAAGTTTAGTAACCTATTTCTATAGACCGCGGAGCGGCCCTTCGGGCCGCTCCGCAGTAAAAACAAGTCTGTGGTGTCTCAACAAATTTCAAAAATTCGGCGCAAAATTTGGAATCTAACATATAAGACTTGTGAACAAAAAATCAAGTCTTCTGTGCAATTCTCAAGACTTCAGGTCTTAGCAGAAAAACTTTGTAGATTTTCAGACTTCTTGCATCGAAAAGTAATATTTCAAATGCTTCGGGACCTGTTCCACCCCTCCGGATATTTTAAAAATTTATTAGCTTTCAGGAAAAAAGTTTGTAAAGATCCATTGAGAATTCGCCATTTTATTACAACATACCCAATTTCACACTTATACCCCAGAAAAGTAATGTTTCAAATGATTCGGGACCAGTTCCACCCGTCCAGATATTCTTAAAATTTTATGAGCTTTCCACAAAAAAAGTGTGTCAAGATCCGTTGGGAATTCGCCGTTGTTCAACATACCAGATTTTCAACATTTCTACCCAAAAAGTAATGTTTTAAAATTCTCAATTTCCGGGTCTACCTCTCCAGATCTTCCTAAAATTTTATATATATCAGGACAAAAGTTCATGAGCTTATAGACTGCGGAGTGGTTTTAAACACTTGTACCCAAAACCCCTATGTTTCAGATGCTCCGGACCCAGGTTCAAACTTCCAGATACTTCCTAAAATGTTATTACCTTTCAGCAAAAAAAAAGTTTGTCCAAATCCGTTGAGAATTCGCCATTATTAGGATATACCAATTTTCGACATTTCTACCAAAAAAATTAATGTTTCAAATGCTCTGGGACCGGTTCCACCGCTCCAATTTTTCCTTAAAATGTTAATACCTTTCAGCAAAAAAAAAGTTTGTCCAAATCCACTGAGAATTCTCGCCATTTTTCAACACACCCCATTTTTCAAACTTTCTACCCAAAAAAGTAATGTTTAAATGCCCGGGACCGTTTCCACCCCTCCAGATCTTTCCTTAAATATTATTACCTTTCAGGGAAAAAAAGTTTGTCTAAATCCATTAGATTCACAAATTCTCAGTTTAACCCTACTTTTCAACCTTTCTACCCAAAAAAGTAATGTTTCAAATGCTCCGGGACCGGTTCCCACCCTCCAGATCTTCCTAAATGTTAATACCTTTTCAGCAAAAAAAAAGTTTTTGTCCAGAAGGGGGTCCACTGGAGGGGAAAAGGGTTCACCATTTTTTCTCTTTAAAGCACACCCCATTTTTCAAACTTTCTACCCAAAAAGTAATGTTTTAAATGCCCCGGGACCGTTCCCACCCCTCCAGATCTTCCTAAATTATTATTACCTTTCAGGGGTAAAAACTGTGGAAATAACTTTTTGAGAGTTGAGCATTTTACAGCATACCAAGTTTTGAACTACCAAAACTCATGTTATGTCTCAGATTAGTTTAGCCTAATCTCCTTCACTAATTTCCTATACTGATTACTACTTGCAACTGATGAGTTTAATGAACCATCCCTCATTATAATAAGTACATTTGGGCGCCACTCTCTTAACTACCAGATAAACAAGGTGTTGTCTTTTATGTCTCTTCTTTCAGTCAGTTCTGGCTCCTTCAGCCCCCTTCGCGGTCCTTACAATTTGCTCCGTAGTGTGCTGAACCAGGCCCAGCGGGTCACCAGGCCCTTGGCTGAGTCCTAGCCGCCATCAGGTCTGACTCAGGCCCTCGGCTTGGTCCCAGCCTCCTTCTGTGTGCTGCTCCCAGCGTGAATTCCACCTCCTGCAAATTTTCTACCCTTATTTTTGTAAACAATTTCACGAATAAACCTTTTACAATTTAACTTCATTAACTTCAATAACTTTTTAATAACTTTACAAAATATAGTTATGATGGTAAAAAAATCCTATGAAATTGTTTGCAGGGAGAAAAAGATAAAAATAGTACTACTTTGATTATCAAGTTTTGTTTAATTATTATCCTAAAACTTATCGTGAATAGATACCTGAATATGTGTATTGTAAATTTGAGTAATTGTATATT